>JAADVR010000068.1:0-82985 GCA_023335855.1 Pythium scleroteichum | reverse complement strand
CGTCACCAACACGACGCAGCCCCGGCCGTCTCTCTGACCCTGCGCGTGTGAGCATCGTCCGTCCAAGGCAAACACGCAGGCGAATAGGCTTCTTCTTGTGGTGCTGTCTGTAGACTTCGTTACCTTCTAGTGGTAAATACACGGTGCCTTCTCCGACGAATAAGCTATCCGATGTCATCACAGAGGTGTCGCCACTTGCGGAGCAGATTGACGAGTCTTTCTCTGTGACGCACGACACCGCGCTCGTGCCAACAGTGTCGTGCTCTCCGCATCGTCAAGAGCGACTTCCATCGCTGAAACACGTGGCGGCAGGCCTGTCGATACTGCCGTTGTTGAGCGGCGAGAAGGAGATTGCCATGAATCCACCGGTCGGTCGCCACGCTTTCCCAATGTATCACACAGCGGCGGAGCAGTCGGCTGTTTTGCCGAGCCGCCATCTGCTCTAGCGCCACCTTGAGTCGCCGTAGCGCAAACGTGTAGTCTCGCCACCGCTGAAAGACACTTGTCTGTTGCGTCCGCTCAGCTCTACGTTTTAGAGAACGGAGCTTCTGTTTGAACTCAGCGAATGCCTTCCACCGTGAGAAGTAGTTGTCAGAGATGTTGCAAAAGTACCGGTCTTTGAAACGCCGCAGCTTTTGGCAGTGGATCTTGCGCTGTTTCGTGTGCTTAAGCCACGCGCCCACAACACTTCGAGTAATGACCGCTCGGTGATGAGCTGCCGCTTGCTCAATCATAGTGCGCTTGACTCGACTCAGCGCCAGCCAGCGTTCCAGGTATGCCCAACAGCGACGTTGGAGCGTGAAGCTGAAGTGCTGTCGGGCAAGCACTCTGCGGTCCCGGTCTAACCTCTTCTCTTCCAGCCGTCGCTTCCAAACACCAATCAAGCGCTCCATGCGAAGCGCAGTTAGACTTTCTTCCGCTCTTGATTCCTTTGCTCGCAACTTCTTCATCGTTAAAGCAAATGCCTTCAAGTGGCTGAGAGATCCATGATACAAAGTGCGGCTGTAGTGCTGCCTTGCCTCCATCTCGAGCATTGCCTCGCGTCGTCGCCAGTCCACCACCCCGCGCCACGCAGATAGATACTTGCGACTGAAAAAGCGTTTACGAAAGCCCAAGGCCATACGCAACGTCTTCTTCTCTCGAAGCTCTTCGTCGACCCAACGGATCCACAATGCGAAGCATTTCGCTTGCCGATGCCTCGAAAACCATGCCATGGCATCGCGAAGACACACGAGCTGCTTCTTCTTAACCGACCATCGTCGCTTCCACGCGTGGAAATGGGTCTCCAGTCGGAACGAGTCCTGGAATCGAAACATACCCCTCACCTTCAGCAGCACACGAACGCGGTGAGCCCAAAGACACAGAGCAGACCTTCGTAGACGTTCGGCGCCCCAACTGATCGCTCGTCGCTTTTGCTGCCAATGTCGACTTCGCATTCTCCAGTGAGTGAAAATTCTGCGCTGAAGAAGATCTTGGTATCCAAGTATGGCGATCTTCTGAAGAGCACGCTTCTTATGGTTTCGAACGACATATCGATTCCAGAGGCCGAAGTAATCGTTGAGCTGATGGGACCGAAAAAGGCGAAGGAGGTTCTTGTGGCGTTGGCGCCACGAGTGGAAACGTATCCACTGGAGAAAGAACTGGGAGAGTTGTTGATGCTTCCAGAACGCTGACGCTCGCAAGGTCTGTTCAAGCTTCTGCTTCCTCCTAGAACTGTTGCCAGTAAGTGATGTGATTGCACAAGTCAGGATCCGTTCCTTGTGGAACGCCACCCCACGAACAAAACTACGGATAAGTGTTCGTCTCGCTGACGCTCGCTTCTGCCACTTATGGATAGCCCTCATCGCTATTAGTTGACGAATGCTTTCATCTTCAGCTGCTCTCTTCGCATAACGTTCCCGACGATGTGAGAAGTACCTCACCAAGCGGTCGAAACACCTTCTCAGCGATCGGGCGACCCTAAAGTGATCGGCCTCCAATTTCTGGCTGCAATAAGCGTGACGACAGTCCAAATATCGTTTCCAAGCCAAACAACTGCGTCGCAGCAAGATTGAAGTCGAATAAAATGACTTCACGGCAACATCCAATCGGTGAGACTCACGGCGCTTGTCACAATATAGTTGCCAGCTTTCCCAAATCTTCAGCTTGATCACTCGGTCCATATGTGCCACTGCGGCCTCCACCTGCTTGCGGATTTGCTGTTCTTCCCAAACAGTTTGCCTCCACTCACGGAACGATTCGAGAAGAACTTTCTGCAACCGTCGGGACATGGCTCTATCGACCCGGCTTCTTCGCGCTATCGCCTGCCGCCATGCTGACCATACATGCTTGACGATGAGCTTGCCATACCACCTGGCAGCTCTAGCCTCGAGGAGAAATTGCTTTGCGCCCACCAGTCTCTTCCACGCGTAGAAGACGCTGCTCAACCGACTGGATCTGTACATTGTGATGACGAACTTTTTCCGCTCGCGTCGGTGTTTTTGTTCGGCAGTTGCTTGGTACCAACTAAAATAGCCCTTTCGAAGTGTTCGCTTCGCGTGAAAAGCCTCGGAGAGCTGTACAGCCCGTGCGCGGCGCACAGCAAGTCTGAACCTCCTAATAGCCACCACATGACAGCGTCTTGTGAAGTGTCCTTCGCCGTCTCGAATTGCGTCAGCACGTTTCCGTCTACTGTCAGCATAGCTCTTCCATTGTTGAAACCGTGTGCGAGTTGCGTTGCTTTGTAGAAGTCGATTTGTGATCAATACATTCGATCGCATCTTGCGAGAGAACACCACTTGCGCTCGCCACTTTCTCCAAATCCACCCTATGAGAAATTTCTCACCCCATTGATTGGCTCGTGCGGTGAGTGTAGATTGCCGCTTATACCTTCGCCAGCAACGAAATGCTCGGAGTAAAACATCGTTTTCGCCGGTCTGAAAAACTACACGAAGTTTCAACTTAAACTGACGCGAACATGAGCTGAACTTGCTCCATAAGCGAAACGCCCGATGAAGTAGTTTCACGGCTTCAAAATGGCGAGCTCGCTTCGAATGATTTTGCTGGCATCGGCGATCCCCGACAAATTCGAGCCACATCTGAAGTCCTTTACGATGTCGCCGACGAGCATGAAAGCTCATCGCCCGACGCAGCAACTCTTTATGATCTCTTCGAAGCCTTCCTTCTTTTTTCCACTTCGCCAAGGCACGGAGAAGGCGTTTGCTAGCGATTACCTGCTGTCCAGCGCGCGCTCTCTCTCGCCGCAACTGGCAGTCTAGCGCGGCGTGTTGCCACTCCCAGAAAGCCCACATCAAAAGAAATTCTCGATGAAAACTCATGGCCTTGAACTTGTTTGAGCGTGTGCGTCGCGACTCACGAGCAAATCGGATCCACTCACTCAGCGCTCTGGAAAGCAATTGGATTCTCCTGCGAGAACGAACAGTACATTCTACCTGTCGACGCCGTCTGAGTTCCGGTGCAACTGTCTGCCAAGCATAAAAAATTCTTCGAGTTCGATTTTGCTCCAATCTGCTCTTGATACCACCAATGTACTCGCGGTGAGTCTTGCGATTGTTATAGTACATAGCCCATACGAAAAATGCTTTTTCGCGTTCTCGATTCATTGATCGGCACCAACGTTGACGGACCAGGTGACGTTTTTGGAAGCTGTTACGGGCGAATCGCCGCCACCGTTGTATACATTGTAACAGCAGCATCACCTGTCTTCTAGCTCGGTGCGAAATGATTAATAATCGCTGCCGTTTTGTTGATCGAGCAGAGAAGTACCACGCAAACAGTGCCGAACGTAGGATCTTCTGTATCAGAAAATTGACCGCTCTTGTGTTGGTCTCTCGTCGATAAACTAACCGACGCACATTTTCTTTCCACAGCTCAACTGCCAGCCCATAGCTCCGTGTAGTGTGATACTCGGTTGCAATGGCCATATACTTCGCCTGTTCGCGCTCATCGTCCTTAAAGATGACCCAGGCATGCCAAGCGCCTTCGATTGACTGGCGGGTTCTAGAGGAAAGGAACTGCTGGACACGAGCGTGTTGTTGAAGTGCCTGAATGCATCGTCGAAGCTTCTTAAAAAGTTGTTTCGTTTTGAAGAGTCGGATGAGACGACAACGGCATCGTAATTCAACCACACTTCGACACCACCCATAGAAGACTCGTTTCCTCGTCGATCGGACTCGTTCGATGGTCAAATGGTTCGTTATTACTCTCAAGTGCGTGATGCGAATTGCAATTCCATGCCATGCATGGAAGACTCGGAGGAGCTGCCGTGCAGTTCGTCTTGCCGTCACGGCTCGGAACGCTAATATGAGACGTCGAACGTAGCGCCAAGTCCCAATGGATGCACGCAACCTTCTCGCACGAAACTTCCTCTCTACAATGGCTGCAATGTGCTGTAAACGACTGACATCGCGAGCGTGCTGGCTCCACGCAACGAAACAAAGCAAGCATTCCCTCTTCAAACTAGCGAGGCGAAACTCTCGGCACCGTCTAGATCCAATCGCTTCGGCATTCCAAACAGCCAGTATATGGCGTAAACAGCGTTGCTGATAGAATTGAGTTGCACCAACTGCTTGGTCTCTAGCATAATGATTTGCACTCCGATGCGCCACCAGAGCTCGAATTGCTAGCTGCTTGCTGAATGTAGCTCGATGCTCTCGGGCTCTGTCATGAACGATGCGTTTTGCCATTCGGACGGAGACGAGTTGCTGCCAGCGATGCCAGTAGCGACGCAACAGACCATCATACAGACAATAATCAGCCTGTATAGCACACGCATACCGTTCCCTTTGTCTCGAAATGAACCGTTTCCACTTCCTGATTGCGAACTTGTACGAGAGCAGTACTCTCGCTCGCCGCAAACGCTT
The DNA here is from genome assembly GCA_023335855.1 of Pythium scleroteichum. Taxonomy (NCBI): domain Eukaryota; phylum Oomycota; class Peronosporomycetes; order Pythiales; family Pythiaceae; genus Pythium; species Pythium scleroteichum. The sequence continues at coordinate 78,123 of JAADVR010000068.1, read as the reverse complement.
CGAAAGCTCACATTCAAACACCACGTCCTTCCATTGCCTCCAGAAGCGCGCCGTGAGCTGCCGCTTGTGAGTTGAGTGTGCTCGAATCTGTGCTAGCTTGGCGGATCGCCGTCGAGTTGTATACCTTTTCAACCGAGACAGGTACCGCTTGAGGATCACGTTGCGCCGTCTAGAGTCCGTATGCAGAAGGCGAGTTGTTCTCACTGTCCAGAGACGCCATCGCACAACCGTTCTTCTCGTTCGCTCCTCTTGTAATCTATTGGCACGCGACGTCAATACCCGACGCGACTCCATCCAACGTCTCCACGATTGGAAATGCCATCTTTTCGAGAGATACTCGCTGTGGTTTATGGCCAGTTGATCAAGAAAATGCAAGTGTCGACAATACGCAAGAAAATCACCTCTCCATAGACGGAAACATTTTCGCAAACGCTGGATATGCAGAAGAACCCGAGCTTTCTCAAACTGTCGAGCTTCCTCTTCTTTGAGCCTGAATAGGAAGTCTCTCCAACTTTGAAAGCACAAAAAGTACACACGCAGTCGTGCCTTGAAAGCCGACCGTTTCGCTGCTTCAGTGTCTCGGACTGTTTCCATCGGAGCTTGTCTCTCTGTCGGAACGACATCATTCTCCTTCAGCAGGCGGTACTCGTCGCGTAACGAGCCCATCCGTTCTCGATGGCTTCCATGGGCGCTGGCATCCACGATGGAGCCACGTCTCTGACGTTCAAGTGTAGTTTTTAAGAGCGCATTCGAGTGGCGAGGTCGGAACCCCACTTGGACCGGTGGGTGGTATTGGCGCAATAGGAAGAGCTCTCGCCTCTGTTGTTCACTGCCCCGCTTAGACTGAAATGCAAGTGTCTTCCACACGGCAAAATATGTCTCCAGTGTTCTCCGCCGCCAGTAGAAGAGAGCCACAAGCTTTTTCTGCTTCCTCTCGTCGAGCGTCAACGGGAGTTGATCACTGGAATTCACCTGATTGCATCGGTGAGGTCGCAAGGAGGGTGACCGAGCGGCTAGAGAACCATTCACCCCTCAACCACATTATCTGATTATATATGGCGATGCAGTTCACTCACGTGGGCGCGTGGGTGGTATGTGGAGGCTTCTTGAAACTCGTCGTGACTCTCGGTGGGCGGGCTCTTTGGGCAACGAGACTCTAGTTCGCCTTCGTTCAGCGTCCGGCTGGTGATGAACATTTTCGATCTCCTCGTCCGACGAGACAGCGGACGCGACAGGCGACCAAAACTCCGTTTCCTCCGGTGTCGCTCGGAACCGCGTCGGTCTTCGCGTCTCGTTCTCTTTCTCTTCGTCCAATGTCGGGCGTCTCATACGTCCCAGAGAAGCGGACTTTGTGGGCGTCGCTCGTACACTCGATTCGCCGAGCTGCAGTAAGGCACTGCAATCGCTCGAGCGTCCATCGGACGCCGCTTTATCGCACACGGCGGCTCCGCATGAGTCCGATGACCCTTCAGTCTGAAGTGAGCGGTGTACACTCATTCCTGCTCAAAAAGGTCACGTACCTTCGCTATCCACTAACGTTAACGGTTATGGAACAATGGACGTCAACGTGTTCGAATCTTCATGTCTGCGGCTCATGTTCTTCCTTCAACTTCACCACTCACTCGCCATCGAGGATTGCGGCTGAGACGCGGACGGTGCTTTGCGGGCGACACTACGAGCGACAGGGCGCGAAAGGGACCCCACGGACGATCAGAATCGGTTACGAATCTCATGGAGCGAGAGCCTGCCGAGAGTGAGGCGCTGCTGTGTTACGGCGGCGGCGACAGCGACGCCAACGGGCCGCCGCTGCGCGACGAAGAGGCCGCGGTCTTTGCGGGGCCTGGACGCGCCGTCCGGCGCATGCGCCGCGCGGATCTCACGTGCCTTGCGGTGATGGGCATCGTTGCGAGCTTCCTGCTGGTCTGGCAGCCGCCTGAGCGGCCCACGGGAGTGCTGACGCGCAACTACCGCAGCCACCAGGAGGCCGCTGCGCCGACCTACAAGTATGTGACGTACGACGACATTGATGCCGAGAAGAGGAAGACCGGATATGAAGTGACGTACACAAAACGCGGCTTCACGGTGGACGGCAAGACGACACTACTGCTGGGCGGTTCGATCCACTACTCGCGGAGCACGCCCGCCATGTGGGAAGACTTGCTACGGAAAGCCAAGAATGACGGACTCAACCACATTGAACTTTGTAAGTGCTCAAGATGCAGTGGGTGTAAGGGGGGTGGCTTTCTGATTGTCGTTGTGTAGACGTGTTCTGGAGCCTCCACGAACCGACCCCGGAGACCTTTCACTTCACAGACCGCGCTAACCTTACGCTTTTCTACGACCTAGCAGCCGAGGTCGGTCTCTTCTTGAACGTTCGTTTTGGTCCCTACGCTTGCGCCGAGTGGAACAATGGAGGGCTGCCGTTCTGGCTTGACCGGATCCCCGGAATGACCGTGCGTTCCAGTGCGGAGCCGTGGAAGAAAGAGATGAGTCGGTTTGTCAAGAAGATGGTGGAGATCTCTCGACCTTATTTTGCGACGAGTGGGGGTCCGATCATCACGGCGCAGATTGAGAACGAGTATGACGAAGAGGATGACGCGTATGTTGCATGGTGCGGAGATCTTGTTCGTGAGCTGAATACGAAGATCCCGTGGATGATGTGTAACGGCGAGGCCGCCAACAACACCATCCTCACCTGTAACGCCAACGACTGCGTTGACTTTGCTAACACCCAAAACAAAGAGCGTCCGACTGAGCCGTTGATGTGGACCGAGAACGAAGGCTGGTACCAGCAGTGGCAACACCGCCCACGAACTGAGACAGTAAAGAACGATACCCTTACGGAGAATTGGGAAGACCGCGATCCAGAAGAGATCTCGTACGCGATTGCCCGATGGTTCGCTGTCGGTGGTGCTCACCACAATTATTACGTAAGTTGCAATAACCTTTGCCGAGTTTCCAGGACCTAATCACGTTGTTTATAGATGTACCACGGAGGGAACAATTACGGACGATCACCATCTGCTGGTGTCGCAACTAAATACGCTGATGGGGTGAATCTCCACAGCGATGGGCTTAGCAACGAACCGAAGCGAAGCCATCTGCGCAAACTCCACAACACGTTGATCCAGTGCAACGAAATCCTGCTATCAAATGAGCGTCAGATCGAGCACCCACAGCCGCTTGACACACCACTTCAGCTCGCTTACGTGTACGGAACGGCTGGACGTCGGGTCGTTTTCCTCCAGAATGATGCTCCTTCTCCAGCCCAGGTTGTCTTTGACGGAACAACGTACAAATTGCAGCCAAAGTCGGTTGTGATTGTCAAGAACAGCGAGGTCTTGTTTGACACTGCAGCAGTGAGACAGTCCTACCCGCACCGCCAAACACGCGTTTTCTCGGATTTGGTTCCATCGTCGACTTTGAAGTGGCACATCTGGACGGAATCTGGAGATCATCGTAAGGCGATCGTTGATAAGAAGCCACTTGAACAACTGTCTGTGACTCAGGATGAAACAGACTACATGATCTACAGGACTATGTTCAGCTTGAGCGACTACGAGAAGGACAAAGATGTCGTTCTGAATTTCACTGCGACTGATGCCAACGGTTTCGTGGTTTTGGTTGATGGCCGGTTGGTCGGCGAAGCTCACCGCGCATACCCGGGAGATGAGCGCGCCCAGCCATTTACTCTCAAGCTTCCGGCATGGCTGCAGGAAGAACCGGACAAGGAGCACGAATTGTCGCTAGTATCGGTCGGGCTTGGTCTCTTTACCTTGGGTCGAAAGCATCTGAAGGGAATCACCGGAGATGTGACGTTGAATGGCCGTCACAGTTTGATCGGAGACTCGCTGTGGAAGATGTACCCAGGCTTGATCGGTGAACACCTGAAAATCTACGACCTGACATGGAATGCGTCTGTCCCGTGGATTCCGTACAGTGTGGACAACTCTACGCGGCCAACTCTGAGCTGGTACCGCACGTCGTTCAAGCTGGCGCCACCTCCGAAAGACAAGCGACTAAAGCCTGTAGAGGAGACCAGTTCTATCTTATTGGACGCAGTTGGACTTACGCGTGGACGTTTGTACCTCAACGGTCACGACCTGGGACGGCACTGGCTGATCAAGGACGCGAGCGGCGAGTATGTACAGCAATACTACCACATCCCCCCAGATTGGCTGCACAAGGATTTAAACGACCACAACGATCTCGTGATTTTCGATGAAATGGGCGGCTCCGTCAAGGGCGTTCGCGTTGTGCTGTCGTCCATGATCGAAGAATTTATCGATCCGGAGAAGGAGATTCGCGCGATTGGCCCCGGCCACACATCAGCAGGAGACGCAGCCACGGTTCTGGCAGCAAGCGGGCGTAGAGCGCCGTGAAAGTGAAGTATGTTGACGCGTTGCACTTCTTAAAGCCGCTTGGGGGCATGTACAAACTGGAGCTGATCGCGTTGGTTGTGTCCGCCCATTGACGACCTGACTGCCGAACATGGATTATCGAAGTCAACGAACTTGATTTGCGTAATCTGATTGGTTTACTCACGTAGAAAGTGCACTTTATAAAACCAATCAAAACGACACTCTGCTCTTTGTGCGAAGTTGATTGGTGAATACCTAGCGACGACGTGGACCACACAGCGGACTTGTGGACACGCGATGAGATCCAAATCCAGAAGCGAATTGGCAACATGGAGGACGCAGCGGCCAAGGCCAAGCAGATCATCGACCGCGAGTTCGCGCAGCAGCCGACGGCGCCGGTCAAGGCGTGGCTCAGCGCCAACTACGATCCGGAGGCGCACGGCCTGGACAAGGACTTCGTGCTGACCAACTTCAGCGCGCTCAAGGGCTGCGGCTGCAAGCTACCGCAGGAGAAGCTGCTCGGGTACTTGGAGGACATCGCGAACGACCTCAAGCCCAATGAGACGCCGGGTATGGACTCGAGCGTTGTCAAGATCAGCCATGGCAAGGACCTGTACCTCGTATCGACGACCGACTTTTTCTTCCCGTCTGTCGAGGATCCGTACATCCAGGGTCGCATCGCCTGCGCGAATGTGTTGTCGGATGCCTACGCCATGGGCGTGACGGAGGTGGACACGATGCTCATGATGCTCGGCGTCTGTCGCGACATGAACGACAAGGAGCGCGACGTGGTGACGACGCAACTGATCCGCGGCTTCAATGATCTCGCGCGCGAAGCCAACACGAATGTCACAGGCGGGCAGACGGTCATGAACCCGTGGCCGCTCGTCGGCGGCGTCGCTCTGAGTGTTCGCAGCGGTGCGTTGGGTAGCCTTTCGTGATGACTGCTCTCGTGTGTGCTCACGTGTCTTTCTCGCTGAACGAATTTCCAGAGAGCGAGATCATCCGACCGGTGAACGCCGTCCCGGGTGACGTGCTCGTGTTGACCAAGCCACTCGGTACGCAGGTCGCCGTGAATCTGTGGCAGTGGCGCAAGAAGCCCGAGCGATGGCAGCGCGTGGAGCAGATCGTCACCGAGAAGGACGCCGAAGAGGCCTTCCTCATGGCCACCGAATCCATGACCCGGCTCAACCTGAACGGCGCTCGGCTCATGCATAAGGTAAGGAGAATTAGCATGCTCTGCGCGCTTGCAGAATGAGAACTGACGCGCGGTGTCTAGTATGGTGCCCATTCCGCGACGGATGTGACGGGCTTCGGCATTCTTCGCCACGCGCGCAACCAGGCCAAGTCACAGGATGGCGCCGTGGACTTCGAGATCCACACGCTGCCGATCATTCGCAACATGGTTAAGGTCAACGAGACCATCGGCAACTCGTTCAAGCTGCTGGACGGTCTCGCGGCTGAGACCTCCGGAGGTTTGCTGCTGTGCATCCCCGAGGCCAACGCACAGGCGTTCATTAAGGAGCTGCAGGGGCTCGACGGCAAGCCGGCGTGGGTCGTCGGCCGCGTCGTCTCCGGCAGCAACGTTGCGCGCATCCTGCCGGACTTCCAGGTCATTGAAGTCACTCCCGACATGTAGCCGTCTCTCTGTAGAGCCCGTCCAGTTAACACAGAGAACGCTGCCAGAACGAGCATCGCATCTTTGAAGCGTTCTTAGTCGGATCCTCTACCGGTCGTTAATAATTGTGGAGAGGGTCGCGGCACACGTACCCACGCAGATCCGTTGGCATGGCACGCACGCGCCAGTCGTCAGGGTCAGGTCGTCGCGCCAGGATCGCGCGTCTCTTGCTCGGATTCGTCGACTCGTGGATAGCCCTTCGTCGCGTCGCGTTGCCTGTCTATGGGGGCGATCACCTCGAGGTTGGCGACGTCGGTCTAATCGCGCCTCGATGCCCCGCCCAAGCCTCGGTCACCCATGAGCCGCACGCTGGCACCGACGCGTGTTGCTGTCGGAGGACATGGAGAGATCGTGCGATCGTTACTGGCCTGACGTCAGTCCATCGGGAACTTGTCCTTTTTGTTGGGCTGGCGCATGCTGGCACTGGACTGTAGCGACGAAGCCATGAAGTTTGGCTAGCGCGTTTGGATCATACGAAACCGCCGTGGCCGTTCCAGCGTTTCAGATTTTGGTGCCTTGTGGAAGATGAGCCGTGAAAATGGCTCGCGCTGGGAGAATCACGTCTGATGAGTGGAGCGGATGCCTGATACCGGTACTGTGCTGTAGTCGCACGGAGCGAGATCCCGCGGATCTCCATGGAAGAAGTGGCTGCTGATGGCTGCCGCGCTGGGACCAGCACTCGTGTTTGTTCAATTCATCCGCCGATCTCGGCGACGAAGTTGCTGCGAGCAAGAAGCGACGCCTCGACGGAGCCACAGAAACTCGACGGTTGACATGGGGAACAGCCTGTCGCAGCTGGCAACCCCGGCATGATCCTCACGCCCATGCCGCAGCCGGCACGCCATGGATCTGTGCTGGGGGCTGTGTGGGCGTCCCCAATCGCACTCGTTCACACACCGTGCCCAGGATAAGCCTCGTGCTTCAACTTGACGCAATCTGCCGGAGAGAAAAAAATATACCTATTTTTGGCATCTCACGCAAACGCGCAGACGAGCCGAGGGCATTTTTTTCTTGAGACAAAATCAGGCGGGGACGAAGACAAGCCAAATCATGGCGGATCGAAATGCGCGGATCCAGCAACAGACTGCGCCGACGACGAGACGCGCGTCGCGGCCTCACAAACTTGGGCACCTCGACACAGAGATGCATCGTGTGGACCAGCGGCTCGCCTGTCTCGCCTGTGTCAAGCTCATCGCCGAGTGTTGCCAAATGTTGATAACACAGTTGGCCGGCGTGTTGTCGCGGTCCGAAAAAGCCTTTTCGGGATGGAGCCGCTAGCCCTACTCCCTCATCAACACACGTTTACAGCATGAGCAGATGCAGCCAGCCGCTTTCTTCTCGCCTGGCTGCTTCTACGGTACAGTACGCCATCCCTCAACTTCACCCATCTCCCGCTCCCGAGCCTCAGTATCCATTTGGCCACAGCCAACTCAGCAGGCCGATTGGACCCATCCAGCCGAAGCGACCCGGGCCTGCATTTCCCAGACCGCTCCAGCTGCCTGCCCTCTGCACTCTCTCGACGCTGCTGGGAGGCTTCAGGAGGCTCGAGCAATCACCACTCACAGCAGTTAGTCATCGGGGCTTCAAGCCGCGTCACGACAGCCGGGCCGCTGTACTTGAAGCATCGCCGGAAGTTCCGAGACATCACCCTCGTGGCCACTTCGTTCCCTTCTGACTCCCACTCTGGCGACCTGGTGTTCGGGAAAAGAACCGCAGGCCCCAGTCGAACTTTATCTCCCGAGCGCATAGACCTTCGCTCGTCCTGGGTCCTCCTACGCACTACCGCTGTACTGTACAAGCGCGTGGAACCCTCACTTCGTGAGCGACCGGCTTCGATACAGTAGCGGCAGTCAGCTAGGGATCCGAAAAGAGTTCGAGCGTCCAGAGAGAGAAACCCGCGCGCGTTCGCCCACGAAGGGACCTCCACCGCTGCTTCTGCCATCTCGCGACATCCTACGACCTTGACGAACGCACCCGACAACGCGGCATGATGGCGATGGGCATGAGCCGCTACGAGCGCCTGGCCTCGCTGCGACCGTCCATCTTCGGCGAGATCGTGCTCTGCCGAGACCGCGAGACGCAGGAAGAGGTCGTCGTCAAGACCGTCGACCTCACCTTGGCGCTCAAGCAAGAGTCCAAGCAGTACGGCGCCGTCAAGGAAAACATTTTGAAAGAGATCGAGGTCATGGCCCAGCTCTGCGCCGCCGGCGGTCACCCCAACATTATCAACATGCGCAACTACTACGTCTCCAAAGCCACCAACATGCTCCATATTGTCCTCGATTACTGCGAGGGCGGCGACTTGCTCGAGTCCTGCGCAAAGCCGTCCGCCGATGACGAAGAGGTGAACCAGCCTTCGCCAGTGCAAACTGAGCAGAAGGAGACGATGGACGAAAAGAAGGCCCTCGGGTATCTCAAGGACGTGATTTGTGGACTGAGTTTCCTGCACCACCATGGCATCGCTCATCGGGATCTGAGCCTGGAGAACATTCTGTTGCGCGACGGCCGGGCAGTCATCGCAGACTTCGGGCTCTGTGCTCAACAAGACCCCAACGAGACGACGTTCGAGTGTGACGAGATTGTGGGCAAGCACTACTACATGGCCCCGGAGGTGGTAGCTCAAATGAACTACGACCCGAAAAAGGCCGACGTCTGGTCAGTTGGCATGGCTTTCTTCATCCTACTCACCTCGTCTCCGCCTTTCGAGATGGCTTCACCCAACGATCCAGGGTTCCGCTACATTGCCAAGAATGGGCTCAAGGCTGTGTTTAAGGCGTGGGATGTGACTACACCCGTGAGCGAGTCCACACAAGACCTGCTTGAACGAATGACGGCGATCGACCCAGCCCACCGCCCGACGCTGGAGGAGATCATGACCCTCCCAGCTCTTTCCGACGTCTCTCGACCGACAGGAACGGGCATCCATGGAATCGTGACTCATCCGTGCGCAGTGCCAGTGGCGACTGAGGCTGCTTGACCTGCTACGGCCCAGTTTTGAGCATCAGTGTTCCATTTCGAGAAAATATTTAAGTTTATTGCGTCAGAGGGCAAGGGAGGGGGTGTGATGTAGACTAGAAGCTGTAGGTGTAGAAGAGCAGACTTGAACTACGAATTGAATTACCAAGTTGGTTACAATTGCGGAACTATGTGCTCGGGCTCGGGCTCCTCCAATGTCGGGGCCTCCAGCAGCTCCTCGAGACTCATCCCTTCATCCATCTTCTTAAACTTCCAGTCTTGAAGCTCGATTCTGCGCCCAACATCCTCCAGCGTCTTGTCTACAAAGGTTAGCCACGTCTCTGCGAGATGCACCTTGGCCATTGCGGCGTCGAGCTTGGCTTCAGCCTTCGCTCGGAGTACGGTGCTCTTCAAGTATGTGCGATGTGCCTCCTCGCGCTGCACGCGACGTCTCTTTGCAGCAGGATCTTCTAGGATTACGATCGTGACTTTCGTCGCTGGTCGATTGTGCGAAATGGGAGTTGAAGCTGGAGTCGATTCCACTGACGGTGGGGCCGAACTGTCAAGGGACGGGACATTGTGCATTCGCGCGCCTTGCGTGTGGGATTGCTCCAGGGCCAGCTGAGTTTGAGGTGTCATCTTCTGAGATTCAAACGACTTGCCACTTTCTCGGCCACGATGATCAGGTCGAGGATCCACTGGCAAATTGTTCTCCATTGATCTGGTCTCCAGAACAGGCTTAGATGGCAGCTCCAGGGTCTTCGGCGTCACGTTTGAGTTGGATTCTCCTACGCGTGACTCTCGATCGTGTCGCTGGCGATCACGATAGGCATCGTCTCGTAAGTCATCCCGATGGCGATCACGAGAGCCTTCGCGGTGACGGTCATGTGAGGGAGCACGGTGACGATCCCGTGAGTCATCGTGGTGGCGACTACGAGACCCTCCGTGATGGCGGTTACGAGAATCTTCGCGGTGGTGATCACGAGGAGCCTCGTCTCCGCGATCACGAGATGTTTTGCGACTTCGTTCGTGAGAGGAGTCGCGGTCGGACCGTCGGTCCCGCTGACGGTTCTTCGACCATGAAGGGGATCGGTGGCGACTTTCTCCCCGCGGGCTTCGACCTTGACGTGAGCGACTGTAGCTTGAACTGCGGCTTCTCCTCAACCGACAACCTCTGCTGGCACTTCGACTGCGACGACGTGATTTCCTGTTGGGACTTGGCGAGGATCTTCTCGAGTGGCGATCTCGGGAGCGATGGCGACGGTGACTTCGTCCGCGGCTGCTGGAGCGGCTGAAGCTTCGCTTTCGTCGCGAGTGCGACCGATCAGTGCTCCGGCTGACGCTCCGGCTGCGTCGGCGACTCCTCTCCGCGCTGTGATGGCGCCGCGGGCTGCGACTGCGTCCTCGCGAGCGCGATCTCTCGTCTCGTCGACCCATGGTTGGCTCTACAGCAGTGAGCAGCACTGTAGCCCTCACCGCACCTAGCCGAATCGTATTTGGACCACTGTGATTTATTTCAACAGCTCCGTCGTCGCCTGGTACTTGCGTAGCACAGAATTTAGGTGGCCCACATTTTATATAATGTGTGCCACATCACATCGAAGTTGCATATCCTTCAGGAAAATGGGAGACGGATTGTCGAGACCAGCGCACGTCATTTCGGCAAGTGTTGGATGTGGAGGCTCGCGTCCGCGGCAAAGCGCTGGGTTCTCTCTCGCTCTATCCCCATCTCACAACGGCCGCACCCATTTCCTCCGCGTTACTGCGCGTGGCAATCATGACTGCTGTGCGTTGCGCGTGACTCGCCGTGACTTTCTCGCGATCAACCACGGCACGTACGCTCGCAAAGATGTGGCGGCACAGCCCGATGGATTGGCTGTGCGCGCGCCCACATTCGGGGCGAGTTGTCTTGGATCTCGTCGAGTCCACGAAATGCGCATCGAGAAACTAGATCAAAGGTACATCAGTGGAGCTCCCCCTGTGAGAGCGCGATGCGGCGCTGTGATCCATCCATTACCGTACGGAATCTCAGGAGATGCGCGTCCCTCGCGCCGAGGAGGGACTGCGGTCTCCGCAAAGGGAGACTCGGCGCCGCCTCGCCATGTCGCGACGTTGGACTGACGCGATCTGGATCCCAACTTGGATCCGCACTGCATTGGTCTAAATGTATTCCCGTGGGAACAATCTAGAGCCGTCACGAATCCCTGGGACGACGAGGAAGGAGGAGCTCGGCATCTTGCGCGTGCGTCCGGCAGCCCAGCTGATGAGCGGGATGAATAAGCAGTGCTTACTCATGTGCTTAATAAGCACATGGATTTGCTTGGTCTTCTCTCCCGCATGGCATGTCGCTCAAACCCAGGAGTTCGGATGTGGACACACTGCACTTGCGCTGAGTGAGCCAAACCAGCGTGAGTAACTGGCAAACACAGCTGACGGTGCAAGAGGACGGTGTGGTGCGTCAAGATTCCACGCTGGAGATTCCTCACTCGCGGCGAGATGGGGAGGACAGGCTCTGTGGGGTTGCGATCGGAGAGATCCGCAACATGTATCGTGGCACCGTGATGACGAAGGTAACATGGCTCCAAGACGGACATTCGTGGCCGCAATCCATCAAAGTGATTTTCAGGTCTTGGTTGCCTCCTTCAAGAACCGATTTTGTGGATTAAGGGGACTTGCCACCTCGAACCAGCTGGACTGACCAGAAGCAGCATAGAGTCTCGCTGCCAGAACCCATGATAAAACTCAACTCTGGATGCCGATACCCCTACCAAATTCAAATTATGTTCCTCCACATCCCCTGGACTTGCTTCGACACAGTTTTGCTGGATGCAAAGGTGGCAACCTGGGGCGGCGGAACCTTAGCCAGCGCGCGGTACAATCAGCCCGCATGGACAGGTTGCGCACCCAGCAATCCCGTGGTACAGATGCATGTACAGTATAGTACCGCGGATCTGAATGCAAAGCCTAGCATTTAGACTGGAATACTGCTCATGAATGCGGCTGGCCCACTGGAGTACTGGGTTGGTCACCCGTCAGGAGCTTTTAGTAGACACGAAGCAGCAGCACCGCAAGGTGCATTCCAAGACTTGCTTTGAGAATCATTGTCACGAACCGACGACGACTTCGATCGACAGAGAGAGCTGAACCACTCGGGATGGGAGCGAGACAGGCCATTCTAACCAGAGATAAATGGCTCTTCTGCCATTCCAACTGGCTTCTTTGGTATTTTGGCTCCAAAAGACATGGCCACTCTACAAGGTCCGCGGTTTGGGACAGACGGGACCTACCCATAACTACACAGAGACAGGGCGGAGCGTAGTCACGTCGTGATCCAAACAGGCGCACTATCAGGGAGCGTTGCCCTCATCTCCCCGATGGCGTTTTCCCGGTTTCCCTCTGAGAACCCTCCCCTCCCCTCCACCTGGCGGCTGGAGACTCGGCGGGGCCTGCGTCCGCGTCCAGAACTCTCGAGTCCAAAGAATCAACGACCCCACATCGAGAAGGCGACGAAAGCGACGGCACGTTTCCTTCCATCGTCTCGGCACAGACGGAATCACGGGCGGACCCGCAAGGCACGCTCGTATCCTATCTCCGCAGAGGCGTTCCGAGCGCGTTCTTTCCTGGAAGCGTCGAGGTCTCCTCCATCACCCGAGTCCCCCTTCGGTGGCGAACACTCGGTTGATATTCCCTTTTCTTCCTTGTTCGCAAGGCCCCCCTGGATTCGAACACTCTTCCGGACGAGGACGTGTGTGGATCCGGAGATCCTGTCCCATTCGAAGCTTGCTCCCTGTTTTCCTTTTCTGGACGCGGCGCTTCGATATTAACCTGGGACTCCGCAATCCCGGAACGAGTCCAGACTTGTCCAGAGTGGTCCGACATTCCTTGAAGCACTTCCCGCGGAGACTATGGTGAGTTTCAACCACAGCGTGCCTGAGGAGACCGGCGCGCGGCGAGAGTATCTCGCCGAGCAGGCCGAGATGCTGCTCAAGCTCGCGGCCAAGATGAAGCAGAACATCGCCACGGGCGACCGGCGAAAACACTTTTTCAAGAAGTACACCGACTGCTTCACGGGCATGGAGGCCGTCGACTGGATGCTCGAGCAGATGGAGGCCAAGTCGGTGGCCGAGGCCGTGCGCAAGGGCCAGGGCCTGCTCTCGGCGCGCTTCATCGAGAAGGTGGACAAGGAGATCAAGTTCGAGTACAGCCGCAAGCGCTTCTACCGCTTCACGCCCACGACGCCCGAGATCGTCCACGCGCCCGAGCACCCACTCGCGAACCCGGGGCTCGACGTGCCGCTCAGCGCCCCGGCGCGGCGGCGCGCGCTCGCGGCGCTCATCGGCGCGTTCGTGGCCGACGCCGCGTCGACGTCGCTCAACGGCGTGTCGCATCCGGAGAAGACCATCCCGAACCTGCTGCGCGCCGACTTCGACCCGGCGTTCTGCGGCTCGAACGAGAGCAACGGCTTCGGCTTCTTCGCGCGCTCGACGTCCCAGATGGAGAGCTCCACGGGCTTCGAGGCGCGCGTGATCCTGCAGGCCATCGCGGCGCGCGGCCACATCACGGGCCCGCAGCTCGCCAAGGACGCGTACTGGGGCTTCAAGAACAACAAGCGCATGCTCAGCTCCACGTCGCGGTCCTTCATCAAACGCATCCAGGCCGGCAAGTCCTTCCCGCAGTGCGCCGTCAAGTGCCGGTCCATCGACGTGCTGTCGCTCGTGCCGATCATCGTGGCCCTCTACGCCGGCACCGAGGCGCTCTTCACCAAGGTGGACGAGGTCGTGCAGGTCTTCTACGTCGGCCACCGCGTGCGCGACACGGCGCTCGTCGCGGCCTTCATCCTCGAGCAGATCATCCTCGGCGCGTCCGTGCTGCAGGCCATGCGCATGAGCATCCGCACCGAGCGCCTCACGGTCAAGCAGCGCAAGGTCATCTTCAAGGCCTTCACCAAGTCGGAGCTGCCGAGCTACGAGGCCATCCAGAAGTTCGGCAACAAGGGCTCGCTGCCCAACGGCTTCTGCGCCGTGCTGCAGCCGCTCTTCGTGCTCAACGACTACGCCACGGCCGTGCGCGAGAACATCATCGGCGGCGGCCGCACGTGCCGTCGCTCCATGTTCATCGGCGCCTGCTTCGGCGCGCAGGACGGGCTCGAGGCCATCCCGGAGGAGTGGGTCAAGAAGACACCGTACTTCGACTTTGTCGAGACGGACTCGTCCATGCTCGTGGGCCGCCGCGACCTCAAGGGCACGTACTACGAGGAGCAGAACGAGGTGGAGAAGGCGCGCGCGAGCCTCTCGCGCACCGACTCGACGCCGTACGTGGACTACGCGCCGAGCGCCGTGCTCACGGCCTCGCTCTTGCGCGCGTCGCAGCGCGTGTCGACCTCGTCCAGCAACGGCCCGCGCCTGCGGCCGCGCAAGAACAGCATGGAGTCGGGCGGCTCGACGCCGCGCTCGGTCGCGTCCAACTTCTCGTACAACTCGAACACGACCCACGGGTCCTCGAGCAGCTCGGTCGTGGACTTTGGCGACATGAACCGCTTCTACTCGTCCAAGGTGCTCACGCCGCGCTCGGCCGCCGTGGGCCAGGACATGCTCCAGTTCTACCAGCAGAACTACGCCAGCGGCGTCGAACGCCGAAGCAGCCTCAGCGCCAAGCCCTTCGCGCGCAGCTCCGTCTCGACCGTGCGCAGCAGCGACTCGAGCAACCAGTTTTTGACCTCGAGCGGCCGCTTCGAGCGCCGCGGCAGCGAGACGTTTTTCCAAAGCGGCAACTCGGTCATGAACCACCGCGTGAGCAACGAGTTCAACCAGACGTACCCCATGGGCCCGCGCCTCTCGGTGGGCGGCGTGCCGCCGCCACTGCCGCCGCCGCGCACCTCGCGTGGCTCGCTCGGCTCGGTGCAGCGTGCGTCGTTCAACCACCTGCGGCGCACGTCGCTCAACCAGCCGCTGCCGCGGTCCTACTCGTCGTCGCTCTCGCGCCTGAGCGACCCCGCCCAGCACGCACCGCGCAGCCAGTCGTTCTACAGCAGCCGCCTCTCGGCCTCGCACGTGGCCATGGAGCCCATGGACGTGGACCCGGTCGAGTTCGGCGGCGACGATGTCGTCTACGCGCCGCGGTCGTCGCTGAGCGAGAACCACCAGCATGTGAGCATGCATGCTATTTTGTAAGGAGCAGTAACTATAGCCCCCCCTAATGGAGTCGCATCTTTGTCTACGTGCCCTGTCAAGTCACGCGAGTGAGCCGTACGAGGCTCGCCGCGCCGACGTCCGGCGGCGGCTGCGCTCGTACGCGTCCTCGTCCCGCAGGACCTCGACCGCCGAGGTGAACTGGGTCCTGACGAGCCGGTCAGATACGTCGATCTGGGTGGACGTTTGGTGCGTCGCCAGCAGCACGAGCAGGCAGCCGGAGATGACAGCGAGCCCGCCGACGAGCGTGGGCCACCCGGGCACGCGCTCGACGCCCACGAAGATGCTCAGTACCGTGGCCACAACGGGCTCCGAGAGCATCGTGACCGAGACCACGAGCGGGTCGAAGTACTTCAAGGACGCGATGAAACCCATGGTCCCGCAAACTGAGCCCACGAGCACGATGTAGGCCTCAATGTCGAGGTGGTGCACCCAGCCGAGCAGTCCGCGCTGCGCGTGCGTGGGCTCGGCCAGGTCGATGCCGAGAAACTCGTGGTTGACCACGAGGATCGGCAGCAGCAGCAGCGCCACGCCCGTCGAGAGCAGGAAGAGGAACACGCGCACGCCCAGTGCTGCACGCAGCCGCTTGGCGCAGAGCAAGTACGAGACACCGGCAAAGGCGCCGGCAAAGGCCACGAGGTCACCTCGCAGAGACGGCCGCGCGAGCTCCACGCCCACGTGGCCTTCGCCCTTGGCGATCGGCGGCTCGGTCGGGCCATGGTCGAGCGTGGTGAGGACGCCGCCGCCGAAGCCCAATGTCGCGCCGAGCAGTTCCATGGCCAGCAGAGGCTGCCGCAGCAGCAGCTTGCCCGCGACCATGATGAGCGAGTGGCTGTTGGCGAAGATGTAGACGTGGCCGATACTCGTGAGGCTGAGCGCGACGAGGAAGGCCGAATTGTACGTCGTATAAGCCAAGACGCAAACGAGCGCGAGCCACGTCTTGTCGCGACCGAGCCGTGGGGGTCCCTCGCGGTACATGGAGAGCACGGCGAACGGGCAGAGCGCGAGCGACACGCCGCTCACGCGCCAGAAGAGTTTGAGCAGAGGCGGCACGCCCGTGAGAAGGTCGAGCACGGCGCCCTGCGACGACACGGCGAAGAGAGCCGTCATGAGGATAAGATAGCCGACCACGGGCACTTGCCTCTGCACGTGGAGCATGACTGACACGCGACGCCCACCGCTTTGAGTTTTTGGCGGGAGAATGACTGCTTCGAGTGTGACCCGCGCCACACCCGACGGCAGTGAGTCGTCGTCTCGCTTGCGCAGCATCGCTGGCACCGAGTCGTCGAACTCGTCGTCGCTGCTGTCGTCGGCCCCGAGTACTTCGGTGACGTCGTCAGGCAACGCTAACACAAGCTCGGTCGTCACCAGCGATGCTTGACTTGGACGCGCTCGTTCTACTTGAATCAGATAGGCGAGGGTGTTCGTGTCGATCGTGCAAGGCACCTCGATGTCGGTCTCCGATAGGACAGTTGTATCGCTCGCTCCGGACGGCGTCGACAGCAGCGGGGTCGACTCGTCGGGCTTCTTGTCACTGCTGAAAGGCCCGTGAGTCATGGGCTCTCGAGCTACGGTTGTGGGCACGGCGAAGAGCGCGGCTTTGACTCCATCGTCTTCGAGCTCAGCACGGATGATTGAGAGTGCAGAGCTTTCCGGATCCAGCAGTTCGAGTGAACTTGAGCTGAGATCACGGCCCCAGGTAGCATTCTTCTCCATCTTTTCGAAACGATGGGCAAGTGTCTTGCCGTCGCTCGATGCCTCTTCCCAATTAAAATCGGCGCTCGCAATGATATTCTCGCAGTGAACAGACCCGAGCACTTTTGGAATCCACTGATCCATCGTTGAATCGCTGTCTCGCTCGTCGTTGTCGACACCTTCGCAGTGCTCGAGCACCGCGCCGGTGGAACATACCCAAATACCAACAGGAACATCCGCACGCCCTGCCGACTGGTCTGCTATCGAGTCGACGAGCACAACCACCCGTGTGGTTCCGTTGTTCTGGACGACTGCATTGTGTAGCTGGTGAACCAGCTCGTCGACTGCCTTCACTTCAAACACACGACTGCTCGCACGAATGATCACGAGAGGAGTTGATCGGGAGAGAGGTGACGACGACGCGTCTACATACATGCACGCATGGCGCACGGCTGAGACCTCGTCTTGGTCGCCCTGAAGAACATCGATGCTCGACCCAACAGTGGTCAGTGCCAGCGCGCAGCGCTCGCAGGCACGCACGATAGCCTCAACTTCCGCACACAGACTGGCGTCGGTCACACAGACGAGGATGCGATCGCAGGGTGGGTGCACGAAGAGGCGCCGAAGTGAGAGCTCGAGCACAGAGAATGCCTTACTCTGAATCTGGTTAAGCGCGGTTCTCTCCGACACTATGAGGCACACAGCATAGTCAAATGAGTCCTCGACGAACGAGTCAGTTAGAGGCACTTGAGCGACGCTTGTTCTCTTGTAATGAGTTGATTTAGACCTCAAGCCTTTGCTGTTGAGTCCAGCGAGGAGTTCCAGCTCTGAGACATCGAGCTGGTCGCTGAGCGCCGAGATGTCGAGCGAAAAGATCTGATGCTGCGCCATTGGATCATACGTCGCTGCTTGGGCTTGAATTGGCGACTAAGCCCCACAGCTTCGTGTTGGAAGAATCGTTTGTGGCGAAGCGTCGCTTCGGTCGCAGCCAATCGGGTCGCTCGGAACACGCGTCTATTCATGCGAGTCACCTGGTTCAGAAAACAATAGCTCGGCCAAGCGCATCCCCTCAGTTACAATCCTCAAACTGATGAACTTGGAGAAAACATTCGAGTTAACCACCTGCCAACCGTTCATACACCTCACCTATCTGCTTTGTAGCACTTCAATGATTAGGTCGCGCGAGAGGTTGGTGAAGCCGTCCGTCTTGGTCACCGTGTCAAAGTTGCGGATCAAAAACGTTAGGCAGATCTCGCGTAACCGTGTGGCGTGGAGATCATCCGCAGTCTGAAACAACGTCGCAGCGTTCTCCACCGTGATATTCTTCTGCACAACAATCTCGCAGAGGCCCTTGAGACGATCGAGCGTATACAGATCTGCGGCCGCAAACAACTCGAGTGCGATCTCGGCCCCCACGTCGACAGTATCCACATAAATATACTCGAGCAGCGAGAGGAAGATTGGCACGCGGATGTGGCGCAACTGGATCTCATCTTCACGGCTCTCCCGCATACCTGATGAGAACATGGCGCGGAAGTGGTCGCTGCGTGCCGCAAGGATCGCGCGGTGGCAGTGGATCGCGCGGCCTTCGACAATAAACTTCACGTCCGCGAACTCGTCGTTGTCGATCAGCTGGCGCATATCATGCATATACGACGACGTGAGGAGAGATGTGCGCACAGTGGCGACCGGGTCCACGAGGGCAACCGTGTGTTCATTGTACGAGGCGACGGCGATGACACGCTTGGACTGAAGCACCTCGACGAGCTTGGGTAGCGTTACCTTGTTCGTGTCGTTGTGACCCAACTTGCCATGGTCGCCATTGCCCCAGGTGAAAACGTCCCCCATGTCCGTCAGGGCCACCGTGTGGCTCCAGCCGCACGTGATCTGGACCACGATCTTGTCCATCAACGCCTCTACAGGCGTCGGCGTCGTGCGGTTCACCTTGTCGCCATGGCCGAGCTGCCCGTGTTCTCCTCCGCCCCAAGTGTACACTTCTCCCGTCTCGGTTACGGCTGCGGTGTGGAATCCACCACATGAAATCTGCTTCACGCGCTTGCCCATCAGACCTTCGACTCGGCGTGCTGTGAGCTGGTTGCGCTCCGAGTTGTGGCCCAAGCGGCCGAATTTGCCCTCTCCGAACGTGTAGACTTCGCCGCTCTCTGTGCAAATTCGCACGATCAGTGGAAGAAGGTTCCCGGATCTCAAGACAAAAAACCACCAACTCACCAGTCAAAGCAGCGGTATGAAATCCGCAGGCCGAGATCTGCTTCACATACTTGCCCCGCAGTTCCTCCACGACGCCGGGGAGATACTGGTGTCCGTCCGTGTCACCGTGACCCGAGACACCGTTCTCCTTGTCGCCCCAGGTGTACACGTCCATGTTCTCGAGCAGCACAACCGTGTGACGGCTACCGCAAGCCACTTGGCGCACGGGCATTCCTTTCAGCGCCTCCACGAGGAACGGCATCGAGTGGCCCGTCTCGTTCCCATGCCCAAGCTTGCCGTACATGCCGCCGCCCCACGTGTAGAGATCTCCGGACACTAAAGAACATCAACATCAGCGACCTCTCCACAACAAGTAGGACACGTCGACTCGTACCAGTGACCGCGGCCGTGTGGTAGCTGCCGCACGTGACCTGCCGGATCTTCTTGCCGCGCAGCTCTTCCACGAGTCGCGGCACGAACTTCCACCCATTGTCGCCGTGGCCCAGGCGGCCGTCGTCGCCGCGGCCCCATGTGTACACCTCGCCGTCGTCCGTGAGCACGACCGTGTGTCCGCTGCCGCACGCGATCTGCACGACGCGGCGCTCCTGCAGCGCCTCGACGAGCACGGGGCGGTGCTGGTCGATCGTGTCGCCGAGCCCCAACTGGCCGTCTTCGCCGCGACCCCAACTGTATACTGCTCCGCCGCGCGTCAGACACCGAGAGCGACGCGAGTGCATAGGAGAGACGCAGGCGTGCGCACCTGTCATGGCGGATGAACGAGGGTGCGCGAGGGAAGAGAACGTTGCCGAGTGGCGCCTTCTTCTGCTCAGGAGGAACTGCTCGGCCCGAGACATCGAAGTTTTCCTCGCGCGAAAATAGTGTGGCTGTCACGTAATCAAGGAAGACGCCCACCTTTACGAGTCTCATCTAGGCATCAAATTGATGTTTACGACTCTCACTAGGACTCAACTAGGAACTAACCGAAGATTCCGACGAGCGGAAAAGGGCCAGTACAAAGATGGAGCCATGCGTGGCTCATCAGCACGGGTCGGCCGTCCAGTCGTCGTCGTCGATGCGCACGCGCGCGACGAACTGCTCGCCGAGCAGCGCCTCGCCGCCGGGCACGTTCAGCCGCACGGCGAAGAACTCGGGCTTGGCCTCGTTGCACGTGTCGTCCACGATGGACACGAGAAGCTGCTTGGAGACCTCGCCGGCCGCGAACGTCACTTCGCCTGCGGTCTGCTGGTAGTCCATACAGTCGGTGCGCTGCGTCACAGGCACGCCCATGCACGCGGCGTACTTGAGTGCGTCCACGGCCACGGCATTGAGGTCCTCGGTCGCGTACCCGATGGTCAGCGGCTGCGACAGGTTGGCTGCGACGCGCTGAATCGTGAGAGATACTTGGCCGTCCACGTTGCCTTCGACGCAGCTGAACTCGCTCTGGGTGAACTGAATCGTTGTGAAGCTCGCATCGTACACGAGCACCTGGCCGGCGCTGGGCTTGAGCGGCGTGGTCGTGAAGAACGGCACGCCGACCGCTAGAGTCGTCTGGTCGAGCGCCACGCTGAACCCATACTCCGAGTGTTCTTGCTTGCGAGGGATTTGTAGTTTGGCTGTTTCTTTCGGGGCCCATTTAGGAGGCGACAGCAAGACGCCCTTGCCATCACGAACTTCATCTGCACGCTTGAAAAGGTAAACGCTGCCTACACCCGCATACGAGAGCATGGACCGCTCGTTGAGTAGGATGGAGTTGTTCGCATCCACAGCCCGCTGGCCAGGAGCAGCAACGACGGCGATACCAGTCGTATCATCCACGGCGACTTCAAACCCAAACTTGTCTTCAGTGTGCTTGTCCGACGCGATCAGCCTGGCTTGGAATTCCCAGTTACAGAGCAGCCGGTTGATTGCAACACACGGATCTCGACTGGTCGGAGCCTTACGGCGAAAGGCGTAGGCCACACCCGCCCGGGGTGTACTCGCTTGCTCGATATCCCAGCTGAACTGCACGTCGTCAAAGTTGATGTGGCCCCAGTACTTGAAGCTCGAGGCGTCGACGACACGGATTTGGGCCGTCTTGTTCTGGTATGGGCTCAGATCCCACTTGACGCGATCCATCCTTTCTTCACATCGGCCCGTTTGCTTCATCACCGAGATCCCTTCGACAAGAAGCTCCACGTAGACAAAACGGATATCACACCCGCCACCGATCTTGAATGACAGCCATGGTCCCAGAATCGTGAACGCCTGGGACGTCATCGTGCCTTGTGGGTCTTCGCCTTGGTACGTTCCGGCTGGATCTGGCCCTGGGAGTTTATAGTTCGGCGTTTTGCACAGCGCATCGCTAGCAAATGCACACACCGACACCTCGGCGGCGACTTTACCGGCTCCCTTCCGGTTCTCATACGTGCCAACCCAATATCGTCCCTCATTATGAGACCGCTCCCCAAATCCGGGGTGTATTCCTTTCCGGTAGCGGTACTGATTCAATCGGAGATAGGAGTTGTCGCCGTAGGTTGGCTGTGAATCAAATGCCGATCCTGTCGTGAGCCACCCAGTGAGGTCACCGGTCTCGAAATCCCACGTCGTCGTCGTCAACGCCCCGGAACCTTCAGCGCCAACGATCAGCTGCTCGCCACTGAGCGCGATGCTGCAACCGAAGTTGTCTCCTGGGTTGCTGTCTGGAGCCACGAGTCTCGCTTGCTCTTGCCAGGTTCCAATCGGGGTCGCTTCCGTGACAACGATCTGGTTGGCCGGGTCGGCTTTGTACGAACTGCTGAATGCGTCGCAGTCGGCGCACCCGTAACCCTTCCACTGCGGTGTGAGTACCGGCACAGCCAACACGTCGCCGATAAATGTGATGCTCCACGTAAAACCCTGATCAATTGTACCCGTTCTGGTGACTTCGACAAGCTTGATCGCCGACAAGTCCTGCAACGCGGCTTTCATTCCTGCAGCCGTCGCTCCATATGAGAGAAGTGCTGTTGTGCCCGTAACCCCGCGGTACGTCGTTGTTAGCTGAAATGTGCCGGCCGTGAGAGGGTCGTCCGTGCGGAGTCGGATGGTCTGTTCCTGAGCTTGCAGGTGAAAGATGTAAACCGCGCCTTTGCCGAAGTACTGGCGGTCAAACGACCGTGAGTGGTATTGCTGTGGCGTGTATGCGCCGGCGTCGGCGAACGGAGCTCCTATCGCAATAGTTCGGCGATAAATCGCAACCGCATGCCCAAAACGATAGCTTTGCTCCACGTTCCGCTCGAGGATACGGTACACGACACGATCGCTGCAGAAGAGTTGGTTAATATACTCCCAACCGTTCATTGTCCGATGGTAGACAAAGATACGCTCAGCTTTGGCGGCACCGACGACTGCGACATCACCGGAGATACCCACGGCACGTTGTCCACCAAACGCGTGCGTGGCCGACGTCACGACGCCGTTGGGGTCCACGAGCTTTGCCTCAGCCGCCCACGTCGGCGACGTCACCGATCCCTGGCGCAAATAAATATACGCTGCGGCGGCACCTGGGGCTCCAATGATCACTCGAATCGGTCCGAGGAGGCCATCGATTCCAACTGAAATGCCGAAGCGCATCCCGTCCACGCAATCTGCCGGGGTCAGCTTGACTTGAAGCTCCCAAAAGCCGAGCCGGCGAATGTATATGTACGCGGCTCCGCATTGCACGAGGCCAGTTGCTAACGCCTGGGTCTCCAGCGGTGCTCCAACTATGGCGAGGTTACCGTCATTGTACACACTCACAGCCGCACCGAACTGGCTTTGAGCTTGCTGAGACTTGGTTGACTGACCCGCGATGAGTGAACCCAAGTTCGACCTCGTACCACTGCCTCCATCACCATTGTCTCGAATTGTCAGTGTGGCCCAGAGCGAGCCACCGAAGCTTGGCCATATCCCAGGTAATGAGATCCGCATCTGCACAGTCTCGTCCGGGTCCTCAACCACGAAATCGTTGGTGGTCGAGACCTTGAAAGTTTGAAGGCTGCTGTCCACGTCGAAATACATTTCGACGGCAGACGTCACGTAGTCGGACACCCCGGCATAGTCGAACTTCGAGTCGACCCACAAACTTCTTCGCTCGGTGCTGCCATAAAACTGATTTCGACTGTTGGCGGTTCCCACTGAATCCGTGACGAGCCATCGACCTCGTTGCATTTGGGGGTACGGCTCTTGTCCAGCTACGAACGGGGCGAAGAATGCTCCGGAGGAAAAAGGGATCGCTTCGAGTTGTGAGAGCTGGCGATACGGTCCAATGTGGGGCGTCCCGGAGACGAAATTCTTGGACTGCAAATCGGAGTAGGCATCTCCTGTGTCGGCATTGACGAACAGTCGAGGGTTGGCAGTCACGTCCATTGCGCAGAAACCAGAGTTGCGACTGCAGCGTTGGACAGTCACGCCAATATCGCCTCCTTCAAGCACCGAGAACGTCGAGGACGTGAACCCCAGCGACAAGATCCCGAGATCGTACACAAACCCACCTCCTGAGTTCACACCTGTTTCGTATGTGTCCAGGTTCGGTGCTCCGATGACCGCCGTTCGTTGATGCAGTGCAACGCTTGAGCCGAACCAGCTAAAACGCTGCTTCTCGCGAGGGTACAACGTCGCCTGCTCGGTCCACCGACCATTGCCATTTCGTGCGAACACGTACGCATTCCCTCGAAGCACAGGAGGCACCCGAACCACCCATTGAACTCGCGTCATGGGAGCTATTGTCGAGTCGACCTTTCCGGCAGCATTTTTTACAACCAGCTTGCTTCCGTCAATATCAAGCAAAGGGATGTCGCTCGTCGACCCAGCAAATGTAATGGACCACGTGTATCCACCCGTATCTGGGTTCGGGCCATTGCGAGTGACGAGGAGCTTACCCAAGAAGTCGAAGTCGTTTTCAAGCGCAACACGCATGGTTGCTGGATCAACATTAAACGCGATCGGTCTGCTCGCCACCTTCACCACCGAATTCACGATGGACTCGTTATATCTGTTAGACTGGCTCAGTGCTCGTTTCACGCGCAGAATAAACGTTCCGCCCGTTAGTTGAGATCCCACAGAGTTGAGAACGTCCAGTTTCACCGATTGGACTGGCTTACGAATCGTCCGAGTTCCTTGATAAGCTTCATGGGCTCCAATCAGCACTGTATCTTTGGAAATTGAAACACTTGTGCCAAATCGATCCCCTGCACGCGAGTCGGACCCGTAGAGGATTTGCTGGAGCGTGAAAAAGGTGTCGACGGGACTTCTTCTCGCAAAAACAACTGCAGCGCCACTGTCAGTACCGCTTTTATATGCATTGCGGCAGGCCCCGACCACAAGAGTATACGTTGTGGCCATGTCCAAGTCCAGTGAGCACCCAAAACGATCCCCGCGCTTGAGCTCAGGTGAGACTTGAAGCATGAACTGGCGATTCTGGAAACGGCCGTTGAAAAGGTCAAACACAAAAGCAGCACCACTTGACCCAGTATGACCAGGCGCGCCTACCACGATCGTCACGGTGCCCAGTGGATGCGAGGAGATCGCGACTGCCTCGCCAAACCTGTTCCCTGCAACTACCTCATACGGTACACCTGTCAAGACTTGGAACAGAGACCAGGTTGAAGTTCCAGCATTGTACTGGTACACATATACGCGCCCCTCTTCGAGGTACGACCCAGGAGCTCCGATGGCCGCGAAGGTGTCAATCACTGCGACAGCTCTACCGTACTCTCTAACGTCAAAGAGTTGGGTAGGCGGGGGAGAAAACTTCAGTGTTTGTGACCAAGTCTTGGCTGCCGTATCTCTCTGAAACAAGTACGAAGCGCCAACTTGGAGGCCTTTGGAGTTGACACCATCACTTCGGAAGGTTCCTGTTTGGTACTCGCGCACTTGGATATTACCGGGTAACAGTCCGTTAGCCTTTGTGAGTGACGATCCGTCGACCTCCAAATCTCGTATGTTTCCCGATTCATCACCGTGGTCACCATTCCGAAGCAGAATCGAGATCTCGTTTGTATTGCCGGCGCTGCAGGCACTCGTGAACGATGTCGAAATGTCCACATCCGCAAACTGCACATTCATAATCACAACAATAGCGGATCGCAGCATCTGCCTATCGGCATTGAACGGAATCGCATCAGATGTCTTGCCGCGATAAATAAGTCGGAAGAAGCCACCGCTGGCGTCGCATAGCAAGTTCTGGATCTCGTAATCACCAAAGATTGCCGCAGATGGCGCGCCCACCAAGAGTTGGTTGCCTTTCAAACTCACACTGCTACCAAAGCGATCACCAGATCGAGTGTCTTGTCCCGTGAGCGTACCACCTTGCTGCTTCCAATCGTTTTCTGAGCGGACGAAGACTGCCGCGAGGCCAGCATTATCGCCCGGTAATCCCCAATGGGTCTGGCCGTCGCTCAGTGGAGGGAGCTGATACCCACCGAACTGAATCGTCACGCGAGCGTTTGTGCCTTTAAGAATGGGAGTAGCTGTGTTGCCATTTACTTTCGCTGTGGTGACGGGTATTAGCGCCGGCAAGTTCCCAGAAGAATCCACCGCTGGACCATAATCGTTTCTGGCGTTTACCTTGAGGAAAGTTACTGTCCACGAGTACCCTCCGAAGACGTTCATCGAAGTGGATCGAACGACTCGGACGTCGATTATCGAGCTGAGTTTCTCGAGAGCTGTCTCCACAGCCTGGTCACTTGCTTGGACAGAGATGTCGTCGGTCTCGTCGTTCGGGAACAGGTCGGTGCGGAATCGGAGCCTGAATACCCCACTCACGCGTCCGAGACCTTGACGTTCGGTACGGATCGCGCACTGCGCCTCAAAGCCCTGGAGTCCGACGCTCTGCGGAATCAGCTCCGGTACGTCGTAGAGTTGGTCACTCGCTGCGAACGTCACACTCCACGAGTATCCACGAACGGCGCTCGGGAGTGAGCGCGTGACTCCGGAGATGGCGAGGTTCAAGTCCTGAGTCAATATGGTTTGGAGTTCGAGCTCGGCGGCGTTATACTTAATGTTGCGCGTGACAAGACCGAACAATTGAAGGGTGAAGAAACCCGATATCGCGGTGGACTCCACTAAGATGCGTGCTTGGAGTGCGCCATGCCCATCGCCTACCGTTGCCTGCCTTCCAGTTAGCGCGCTGATCGTTGTTAGAGCTGACAACGGTCCTTCCACGAAGAGAAACGTAATTGTCCACACGTACGCATTCGAACATCCGCAGAACGTGTTCTCTGTTCGGGATACTCGAATCGTGTTCTGGCCAAAACCGAGATCTAGTTCAAGGGCAACTCGAAGCTGCGTCTGGTCGAAGTTGTAATAGATCCGGCGCGTTGGGCCGATACTTCCAAGCTTGATGAAGAACCAACCACCAACAGATTCTCCAGCCGACACACTGGTCGAGATCTCTTGCACTGCCGGGCGCTGGGTTGCCGTTGTCCGAATGACCTGGATTTCATCCACGTACGTTATTGAGTCACCGAGAACACTGACAATCTGCACAGCGGAGATGGGTTCCTGAGCACTAGGGGCACCCATCACAAGAGTGTCCGCATCCACGTCAACACTTGTCCCTAGCGAGTCACCACTCGCGTATGGCGAAGAGCGGAGGCCGAAAGTGGCCGAGTACAACACATCGAAATGATTGACAGCTACCAGCATCGCCGAGTCGACAGTCGTTTGGTATGTCACTTCGTAGTCAAATCCCAGCCGATTGACGAGTAAATCCGTGAAGGCTACATTTCCGAATGTGATAGTTCGAGTGGTGCCGCCCAAAAGGACCCCGCCAGGAGGATTTAGATGCTTTTCAACTTCTTGGACAGGCTGAACATTGACCAAATCCGTTGTGCACGTTAGGATCTTGGCCCCGTTGAGCAAGACTGACTGGGCATCCGCATAGTCGAGGTCCTTCGACGTGTCACCCGTCTTGACAGTGTACTCAAATCGGAGTTTCGACCCGGGTGAACCACTTACATATTCTCCATAGCGTGTGATGGTTGCCGTAGCACCAACGAGACTGGGCTGAAACTTCACTTGAGGAAGTTTGCCACTCCCAACTGCAGGTACGACCACCACACAGGCATCAAATTCGAGCTCAAGGACCACTTTGTCGTTGTATCCGTACACTCCGTCTGGGCTCAAGAAACGAACCGCGGCGATTGTAGGCTTGCGTCCGTTGATGACCAAGTTCTTGTTGAATCCGAGCGAGTTTTGTGTGTTCGGGTACGGCAGGTCTAGATTCGCGAGCGTGGTTGGGTTCGTCGACGCGTGGAGAATAGAACTGAGTACGTCGCTGGCATCAAGAGAGTGGTGGTCAATGTACTCGAGGTACGTGGTATAATCTCCTTCCTGAACGACATAGCGGAACGTCAGAGTCATTGATCCACTTCCTTGGACATAGGTCGCCTTCCTGGTGTAGGCGCCAAGATCGAGCCAGATTATTGGTGTCCCAGTAACCACCACATGTTGTGAAAAGGTGACAACGAGGTCAAGCTGATCGCCGCTGCGATATGTTCCATCGGGAGCTGTTGAGGTCACGCTGAGTACGGTCGGGGTCTTTCTTGTGTCCACATTCAAGACTCCGAGATTGTGTAGCAGGCCTAGTGGTTCGGGGTCTGGCAGCGTGAGCGTTGCGTCCGTTTTTGGTGTTGTCGAGAACCGTTTGATTGCGCATTGCCCATTGTTGAGCGTGAGTGAGTTCTCATCCACGTACGTCAAGTCGTCTTCGACATCTCCTTCTTGGACAGTGTACCTGAAGTGGAGAAGTTTGTTGTCGCCGTTGTAGAATCCAACACACAGAACTGAGCGACCGAAAGGTGCCGAGTTCAAAATGAGTAAAGGGGCCTTCTCCGGGTAGGCGCTCGTCGGTGGATCGATAAACACGTCGTGGCTCATCTCCACGATGATATCTATCTCATCTCCTACCACAAATGATCCTCCGTTTATCGTTGCAGCAGGCGTGACAGCGTACACAGAATTGACCTCTGGAGGGTCTGTTCCGATGACGATGCCTGCAGGACTCAGATTGATGCCTTGGAGGGACAGATCCACGAGCTCACCGTTGAAGTTGATGATTGAACAAGCAGGAGGGTCACATACCAATGATGCGTCATCTGCCTTGTCCAAGCTAGTTGTTGACTCACCGTCTTGCACAATATGCATGAACACGAGCGAGTTACCATCTGTGCTGATGTACGGTACATTTGCACCCGTGTTGAGTTTGAGAATCGCCTGATTGTCGACACGGATTTCGTCTGTAAACGAGATCGCGAACGATATGAGCTGGTTGGAACCGTATTCACCAACATCAACATCCGCGGTCAACCCCGTGACTTTCGTAACAAACCCTACGTGACGATCCACAACCACTGGTGGGTTGGCGAGTAGCAGTCCAGGTACTGGAAGCTGTAGCTCGGCATCCATCGTGGGATTTGCTGAAGTCTTCCGTATAGTACCCCCGTTAAGGTTGAGCGAATTGGTGCCTTTGTAGTCCAATCCTAGTAAGGCCTGGTCGCCGAGGCTTACTGTATACTCGAACAGCAACGCCTGAGAACCCGAGCCGGAAATGTAGTATGCTTGTCGGTTGTAGTCCCCCACCGCAAGAGCAAGTGAAGGTGTACCGTTGCTTGTAACGACGGTCACACGGCTTGTGAAACTGACTGATATGGTGACAGTATCCCCTCTGCTCACAGTGGTTCCAGGGACTGGATCGACAATTGTAATGGCCCCCACTTTGGCTGGTAGAGCATCTAGTCGGATCTGTTCATTGTCTTTGAGAGAGTTTTGAGCCAGGCTGACAGCAGCGAGCGAGATATCAGCTACTGCAGACATTGTCCCCTTTTTTAACAGCCGAGAGATCGTTGCCCCGTTTAGGTCGAGGGCACTGTCATCACGATAGTTGAGGAAAGCATTCCCAGTCGCACTGTGGGAGTCGTATGCGGACACAGTGTACGTGAACACGATGCTCTTTGTCCCATCCCCGGACTTGTACCCTGCCGGTCGCTTGATGTTGCCGGTCTCCATGTACAGGCGAGGAAACCCCACGACCTGCACTGGCTTCGTGAATGTGACAACAACGTCAATGTTGTCACCAGGCGTGTACACACCGTTGCCGGAAGCACCTGAAACACCAACAGCTGGATCGATAATAGGGATAGAAGTGTCGATTAGGATTGAGTTCAGCGAACCAAGATTGGTCGGGGCAGCGGCCATTGTCGCGACAACATCGGTGGTTGGTCTAGAGGAGAACCGCTTAATGTACATGGCGTTTCCAAGGATGATCTTCGAGGTCACATCTAATACAGTTGTGCCAGTGGCGTCTCCATTTTCGACTGTATACCGAAAGGCGAGCGTGTCGGAGTTGTTTCCACTCACAAAAATTCCATCGCGGCGAAGTGCACCATTTCCGATCGTCGCGAGGGAGACTGGGAGCAATGGGCTGCCGTACACTGTCACTGGGGTGGAATAACGAACGCGGAGCTCAATTTCTTCACCAGCCCCATACTCACCGTCGCCTGGCGACGTACATGAGACGGATGAAATCGTTGGAGGAGTGGTATCGATCGCTACATCGCTGGTGCCTGACAGTGAATTAATCGAACCTGGAGTCGGCAAAGTCAACGACGGTGTTCGTCCATTTCTATCTTGGATACCTCCAGACCCAAGACTCAGGGCAGTCTGTGAGATGTAGTCCATATCAGATGTGCCATCGGTTGCCGTCACGTAGTAGTTGAAGACCAGCTTGGTCGTGTACACATTAATTGTCGTGCACTCAGCGACACCACTATTTCCGCCCGTCGTCGAAGACGCTAGTGTTAATGTCGGGAAGCCGGAAGCAATGACCTCATCGGAGAACGTAACTTGGATCGACAGTAGCATTCCCACTCCGTAAGGTGAGGTGAAGCCGGGTGTTGGTAGTGCTCTCACTTCTAGCACTGTAATTTGGGGAGCCAACGACGTATCAACAATGATGCTCGACGCGATGGAAGCGCTTGGCACCATCGAAGCCACCACATTGCCGCCCGTGATAGAGCTCACAATGTTTCCGCCAGAATCGAGGAGATCTAATTGTGGTTGCACGGTGTTGGGTTGGCCATCCAATACGCCGTCAGACAGGTTCTGACTAAGAAACAAGTTGACGGCCCGTCCCGTGATAACATTGAACGGATCAGAGAGCTGCTCGATGCTGGTCTTGGTCCAGATCTCTCGTGCCGAATCTTTTGTGTATAGCGAAAAGAGCAGCGTATAATCATTGCCGGCCTTGTCTATCCGCAGAGACCGAAAGATCGCAACACCACCGCGGACTCTCGCGCGCAAGGAGCCACTTGGAGCGATCACGCCTCCCGAGGGATTAGAAGCGATCGAGACTCGGACGATGCTGGTGCTGTCGGCCTCGAGCGTATTTCCACCGGCATCTATCAATTTGAGCACGGGTTGGATTCCAAAGGCCTTTCCTCCAGTAGATTGTTTGGGGGTGGACAGCAAGACGAGCTGATTGCAAACGCCAGCCGCGACTGTGAAAGGATTAGTATCGACAGTCGACCCACCAGGCAGCGCCAAATCTGTCGAATACCGCAAAAAGTAAGGTGATCCAGCTACGTCAATGTAGAGTCCGAGAAATTTGGCCACTCCATTGTCGACGTAGGCAGTTAGTGCGCTAACCGGAAGGAGCTGGCCACCGGCTGGATTTTGTAGAATCTGGAGAGTCACACTTCCCGAGTTCAGCGACGTGACAGTGTTGCCACCTTTGTCGACGATCACGGCGGCCGGCTGCGGGCGGAACGGTGTGCCACCAAAAGCAGTACTGATGTCGGCACCAATCGAAACAGTGAACGGATCGCCAACGACGATGTCGAAGCTCGCTGTCTCAGCGCGTACCCCATGGTACACTGAGACCAGCGAGATCGTGTACCCAGCGCCAGCCAGGTTGATGGAAAGGTTGGTAAACCGCGCGATACCGTTCACAAACGTAGCCGAGTTCGTCGCTGGCTGTATAGTCGCAAATCGCGACGGCGACGTGCCGATCTGTGCACGAACGGTGCCCTCGCTGACTGTCGTGAGGATGTTACCGTCATCGTCAGTCAGCGCGACGACCGGTTGAAGCTGCAGCGGCTCGCCAGCGGTGGACGAGATTGGCTGCACGAGCACAGTCAGCAGCTTCGCGTGCAGTGGCACAAGCGTGACGCACCACACGAGCACCCACGTGAACAGTATGCGGGTGATTCGCCGGTGGACAGATAGATTGAGGCGAGAGAGGGGTCTGCACTGCATCGCCTGAGGCCGCTGCCTCGAGTGCCGGCCACCTGACCGCAAGAAGAAGAACTCCCACCGCGGTAGCTTAATGACGGTCGCAAATACTCGTGGAGGAGTCGATTCGCATCATGTGGATACGCTATGTGGACCACACGTCCAAATGACCCTTCAGGATCGCGTGGTACACTGTACCACTCGCTGTGCACGTTGAAGCGGTGTGGATCTATCGATGGGGACAGACACACAAGGCGACGTGGTGAGGGGAATATAGTTATATGGGATTGGAGAGGGAATCACAAGGGACTCTGTGGGTGGGTTCGGCTTCGCCAGGCTGTTGCAGCGTGCACCGCAAGGGAAGACCATCTAGTTGAAGAGCATCGAGACCGACTTCTTGCCGTGGATGTTGCAAATCGCCTGTGCGACCAAAGGCGCAATGTCGAGCTGCACAATCTTGTCGTTGCCCTGGCAGCTCTCCGGCAGAGGCGTGGTGTTCACAACCACGACCTCTTTCAGAGCCGACTTCTTGATGCGCTCGCTGGCGGCGCCGTTAAACAGGCCATGCGAGGCAAACGCATACACGTTACGCGCACCATGGTCGACCAAGTGTTGGGCGGCCTTGCATAGCGTGCCAGCAGTGTCAATCATATCGTCAACAATAATGCAATCCGATCCTTCGACGTTGCCTACAAGATCCATGCGATCGATCTCGTTGGCCTTGATGCGCTGCTTGATGATCATCGCGAGACCCGTGTTCTGGAGACCGTGCTTGGAGACGAGCCACTCGCGGAATTTCTTGGCTCGAGCGACACCGCCGGCATCGGGCGAGACAATCACAGGGTTGACGAGCTCGTGGTTGCCAAAGTAGGTCACACCGACCAGACCTCCATCCAAGTTGTCGACTGGTACACGCGGGCCGAAGAAGCCCTGAATCTGGCCGCAGTGAAGGTCCACAGCGATGACGCGATCAACGCCCATGGCTTCCAGGAGACGCGCTACATCCGCAGCCGAGATGGGCACACGTGCGGCCATCTTACGGTCCTGACGGGCGTAGCCGTAGTACGGGATGACTGCTGTGATGCGACGAGCAGACGCGCGACGCATCGTGCTGACCATCAGCAGCAGCTCCATGAGGTTCTCATTCACCGGTACACAAGTCGGCTGCACGATGTACACGTCCTTGCCACGCACATTCTCGTGCACCATGACGTTGACCTCCCCGTCCGCGAAACGCTCGACGGTGATCTTACCGAGCGGCACGCCGACGAGATCGGCGACGTTGCCTGCGAGCTCCTTGTTGGCGTTGCCGCTGAAGATCTTGAGGCCGTTCATCTTGGGCTGCTTGGATACTGGCGCTGGGCGCGGCAGCACATTCTCTTCCAGGAACGCCGGGCGGTTCGATTGGCTACCAAGCGCGAAGCCCGAGGCCATGCAGCCGAGCGCCGCGACCGTCGTGGTTAGCGGGCGCGTGCGGCCGATGAGCTGGCGGAACATGGCGACGGCGGAGTGAGGACAGTCGGGCCGGCCGATGGGACGCGCGCACGTTGAGCTGTGAGCGAGCTGAACGGCTCGCGGTGGCACCACCGTCACCCGCGTGACTGGTGGTGTGTATGGACGCGTTGTGCTGCACGGTAAACCCTCTTAATAGTGACGTACTGGTTTGAGGTCAACCAATCCCATCTCCACCCCAGAATCGAGGTTTTTCTACCTCTTGGAAAGTCTATTTCGAGAAATATTTTGGTTTTTGTGTCTATCATAGGTCTGTAAATCGTACTTAGAGGATATTCCACAGTGTCACACTTTCCCGCCTTGCGCTCCTGTTGGAAATCCAAACCGACTGAGGAAGCTTGAAGCGGCCAATGAATTCGCACGAGACGCCGCGCGCGGCCGCGAGGCCCGGCGCCAGTGCCTTCTACGGCATCACGAGCGAAGAGGAGCGGAGACTGCTAGCCACGCCCGCGATGTCGGTCAGCGGCGGCTCCACCGGTGCGTAGCTATCGTCCGAGGTGCGGCCGCCAAGGAATCACCAACGCGTCCGTGAGTGCAGGTTTCTCGTTCTTGGGCACGCCGTCGGCTTTTGGAGGCGTGGACCCACTGACCCCCGAGTCGCGAGCCGAGTTGCTCAAGGCCGGTGTCTCGTCGGCGGGTCCGCCGCCGCCGCCACAAGGCAAGCCGCCGACCGTCGACACGAACGGCACTCCGCTATCGCCGCACAAGGCACTGATGCACACACTCAACTCGCTTAACCAGTCCAAGATCTCGTACGATCCGAGCGTGTCAGCTGGCGCGCGGAAGGCGATGGCTAGTAGCAGCGTTACGTCTAGTCTGCCTAGTGGAAGCAGTCAGTTCAACTACACGTCGTCTGCCGGCAGCTCTGTGGCTTCGAGCTTCGCAGGTCGTACGCTTCAGTCGCAACGGTACGGAACTTTGGGTACTGGTGCAGCCATATCCATGTCATCGTCAACATACTCTGGAATCTCGATGTCAACCATGACAGCAGAGGAGCTCGCGGACAGGTCAGGATGCGGAGCGGCTATCTACTACCACACACCGATTCGAGTCCGATTGAACAACCGCCAGAGTCTTCGCATCACGGGCTCTGATAATCAGAAGGCAAAACGAACTGAGAGCAGTATGTCCACGGCCAAACGACGAAGTTCAGCGATCTCAACGACAAGCAGTGCGACTTCGCAGTGGGAGCTCGATCTGAGTGGAACCGGTCTCGGCGATGACCAAACGCAAATCTTCTTCTTGCAGAACGCAAATAACCGAGCAGATCGAGGGGAGGTTCATTTTACGGATACAATAGTTCTCCAGGGTATCGACAGCGAAGGATACCACCATTTCCTATCATTTGATCCGGGAAAGAATGAGGTAAAGCTTAAACGGGCACCAGTCATTACCAGCACGGAAAAATTTAGGCTCGTTAACCCGAGGGTTCCTGCTGAAAAGCGAGATGACAGCCGACTGATATCAGACTCGTTAGGGTCTCTGCAAGCATCCTTCACGCCTGGAGTGGGTGATGGTACAAAGATGGCAGCAACTCGGATCCTTTGGGAACAAGAGCGGGCTCTCACGACAAGTGATAGAGTTATGTTTCGAGTCGCCTCAGGCGACAAATTTCTGTCGGTTCGACGGGATAAGTACGAATCATCTTACTCGCTCACACTGGAAACCGAGGTGGACGGGGCAGCGGTTGGCGACTCGTTATTCCAGCAGTGGGAGGTCACGAAAGCCAACATACCGTACGATCCGGCATGGAATCGAGAGCGCGAATACCTGACAGGACAAGCGTTCTCTCACGAAACAAAACGTCAGCCCGACCAAGGAGATGCTAACCTGCCCCCACTATCGTCATTCCCCCCATCTGTGCAGGAAAGCATCATGTTGGACGACTTGCTTTTCACTCTCGTCGGAGTTGGAGGTCGATACATCAAACTTCAGGTGACCGAGACGCCGTCATCATACTCTACAATGCACCAAGCATTCAAGTTTGTGCTCCCGCAGTACGGTATGGATCCATCAATTTCGACGTTGGCATCTCGTTGCTTCCCCTTGGGCGAGTTCTATCTGAAATTATCACTCTATGTCGAGCAATTCTCACGATACGAGCATGGTCAAGTCAACCACGCATTCTGCGCCGCGCTGAAGGCATTGCTGAAGGAGTACACAATTGTCATTGCGCAGCTTGAGCACCAGATGAATGCTTCCAAGGACGCTTTAACTCTGCAACAGATGTGGTACTATCTGCAACCAAGTGTTCGAACAATGGAGATGCTAAGCAAGCTTTGCGACGCTTGCCGTGGTATATCAGGTGGTGGGGCGCTTTTGTCAGAGATTCAACGGATCAAGGCATCTCTTGGAGGTGATGCAAAAGCGCGACAAGTATTCTCGTTTCTGCTCGAGCGCGCCAGTGTCCCGTATCTGAAAATGGTTGAGAGTTGGATATACCATGGAGAACTAGTCGACCCATATGATGAGTTTATGGTGAGGGGAAATAATTCCTTGACCCACGAAGACGTTGCGACGGATGAGTACTCAAAGTACTGGGAGAATCGCTTTACCCTTCGTCAGTCTCAAGTTCCGAAATTTTTGTCACGCGTAGCAACGAAGGTGCTGGCAACCGGCAAGTATCTCAACATCTTCCGAACCTGTAGCCGACAAATTGCGTGCCCATTTGCAGGGCCAATTGCATACGCTGACAGTGAGGCCACCTATGACGAGCTGGTTGACCGAGCACACTCATACGCAAGCCGTACGCTTCTGCGATTACTTGTGGACGAGCACGACCTGGCAGGTCGCCTCGCCTCCCTAAAGCACTACTTCCTCATGGATCAAGGAGATCTTTTTGTTGACTTTGTTGACGCTGCTGACGGTGAAATGAAGATGGACGCCAAACGAGTTGGTGCTTCGCGTTTAGAGTCACTACTACACATGTCGCTGCAGACATCTACGTGTTTAAGTGATGCGTATCGCGAGGACTTGACGTGCACCCTGCTTGCTGTTGGTCTTCTAAGCAAGCTGGAAGACATTCATCAACGCGCTCTGAAGGGAGCAAACGACGCTGCGACAGCGTCTCGACACCCAGCAAGTCTAGCGGCCACAGTCGGTAAGTCGGACTGTTTTCTCTACAGTCCAATCTTGTGTTCATAGTACCAATTGATTTTACTGCCGACAGGTTATCGTGTTATCGAAGCCTTCGCCTTGGAGTTTACTGTTCCTTGGCCAGTTTCGCTTGTGATTTCGTGCTATGCCCTCTCGAAGTACCAGATGCTGTTTCGCCACTTGTTCTATTGCAAGTACATAGAGAAACGACTTGGAGACGCCTGGCTAAATCACCAAGCTATCAAGGAGTTTGCGATAAGAGATGAGATGAGCAGTTCATTCCAGTTGCGGCAGAGGATGCTCCACTTTCAGCAAAATTTGCTCTACTACATGATGGTCGAAGTCATCTCGCCTCGATGGCATGCATTTCAACGACATCTAGCGGACGTTCAAACAGTTGACGAGATCATTGAGCATCATGGTGCATTCCTGGATATGTGTCTTAAGGAGTGCCTCCTGTCGGATCCTTCACTACTCCGGATGATTTACACACTCATGAACCACTGTGTTTCCCTTGTGGACCAAGTTGAACTCCTTACAAGTCCGTACGTGCTAGATGAAGAAACAATCAAGGCAGAACGAGAGCGTCAGCGCGACCGAAGAGCAGAAAAACGAGCCCAAGACGAAGCCGAGGCCGCCATGATGCGATATAACAAGACTGCGGGGAAGAAGAAGGCAACGTTCTTGAAAAGGCGAGAGTCATCATACGCGGATGTTCGCAAGCAACGAATCAAGAATATATCAGACGAGCTTCGGCATTCAGTCACCGTAATCAACGAAGGCGAGACCAGTAACAGCTTTCGACGCATCACGTTGGATATTCAGATGAAGTTTGACTCCTGCTTTGCGGACTTCATGAATCAACTGATGAGACGCTCGAATCTCCAGGTGAGAAAGCGCGCGGACTGATGCCATTATTCAGGTCGTCACTGATCGATTGTGTTTTGTTGTTTCGCCAGCGCGACGCTCATCTATCAAATTTGTGCACTCGGCTCGATTACAATGGGTTTTACGCTGAGAAGTCTAAAACACAACAAGGCCGCCAGTATCAGCAACGTGGCCTTTAGTCACTTTTCAGCACATCCATCGTTGTATTGTGAAGACGTCCCCGTAATTCGAATCGCTTCACATTTCGTCATTGTTATCCGAGAGATCGGGATCCACACTCTGAGGTACTCCGCTTTGAGCATTTGCGAGCTTCGCCAGTTTCTCGTCGAGGGCTTTTATCGCTCGTGCCCTGTTTACAGACAGGCAAGATGATCAGAATACCGAAGAGACCTCTACAAAAGTTTACACTCACTTTCGCCGTTCAGCGATCGGGTCTTCTTGAACATTCTAGATCACCAGAGAAGGAAGCCATTACTGCAAGCGCCAGAAAGAAGAAAAAAAACAGTGCTAAACGTACAGTCACGATAGGAAGCGCTGGTTTCGCCTTAGCCGTACGATTCTTAAAGTACCCACATAGCTTGACGACATTGAAGCAAAAATTCGCGAATGGGCCGACGACCGAACTGCTCGAGCACAGGCAGCGAAATGAGAATAAGTGGGCAATATAATAACTGACTGATGGACCGCACCCGCAGAAGTCTGGAAGGAGAACGACCAATGCGAAGTCATCGGAGACGTCACCGATAGTGTTATCGAGATTCTTGTTCAAAAAGCGAAGGTAGTACCAGCCAAGGTAGCCGCCTAGCACCGAATATGGGCCAGCACCGATCAATGCTACACGCAGCGGCACTGAGGAAGTAGTGATCCCGAAGAGCGTTGCCAGCGAGAAGAACAGCGAAGCTACAAGCGGGTAAAACTAAAGGGAACAACAATGATGAGATCCATCAGCTTGTTCTTAAAGTGAACCAGGCAAATCAGGCAACGCACGCGAAGTTTAAGCGCAGGCAGAATGGGAGCCGTCGCATGCGGATTTGGCTTCATGAAGGCGACCAGTAAAGCCGTGACCCCCCCCGAGAAACCAGACAATCCAGACTTGCTACACAGAAACATGGAAGTACTAAGTCCGAACGGTACCAGATTCTGGTGTTGGCCTGGTAAGATACTCACAGATAAACAGGCTCGCGGAAGATGATGTACAAGCTGAAGAGCTCGATGAAAATGACAAGACTCGCGACAACGTTGACAAAGACTAACAGCTTCACGAGACCCAACGCTCCCAGATCGGGTTCAACACGCTTCGCCAGGCCGAACGCCACGGGCAAAACAAGGATCAGCTGTTCCATAGCGAACGCGGAGATTAGACGGCGTAGCGAGTGCGTCATTCGTTCTCACTCCTGCAATAATCACCTGGAAGAGATGAGGGTGGTAGAAGCCCGCAGTGAAGTAGACCCATGGACGGATGTGTTCCAATATGACGCTGGACAGATCAGTAAACAGACGCGGTGAGACTACCTCTCGAGACCCGACTGAGGCTGAGCCTGCGATCACGTACTCGGCGACGGACATGGCGAGAATGCCCGCCGGTTCGTCTTTCGGCGAGAAGACGGCACCGACGACCCACAGGAGGACCAGTAAGAAGACGAGACCGATCGTTGCAGGGAGCTGAGCAACAGCGCGTCAGGAAGCGAAGGACACGTGAGCGACGCCGCACATACCCGCATGGTGCTGGAGACTTGCGTTGCCTTGAAGCACGTTTCAGAAGAAGGGCTTGCATTAAGTGCGGCTTCTATAAAGTTCGCACCTCTTGACGTAAATTACAACCCGAAAATTACGGTGAAGACAGTTTTTTTGCTTTCCATACGGTAATTGAATGCGCTGCACCCATCACAAAAATCACCTTGATTTGTGACGGCCGCGGCAGCCGTCATTGATACGAGGATGTCACTGTACCCTTTATTGCGCAACCTGACAGGTGTGATGTCAACACCAAGAGCTCCACACAAGAAAGTGCGGAGAAGCCTGAGCACGACGCGTGCACAAGCGAGCTGTCGACGAGCCAAGCAAGTACAAGTACTATTGAGAATCTGACAGAGAAGGAGGGGACGATGGTCGCGACCAAGGTGCTGCTCATCGACAACTACGACTCGTTCACGTACAACCTCTACCAGGTGAGAGTTCCATGCGACTGACACACACTTGGTCCGCCTGACGCTCGATGCAGTACATGGCGCAGCTAGGTGCAGAGGTGGATGTGCGCCGCAATGACCAGGTGACGCTCGAGGATATCGCGAAGATGGACATTGATCGAATCTTGATTTCCCCTGGCCCCGGTTACCCGAAAGACGCTGGCATCACGCTCGACGTCATCCGCACGTTTGCTGGCAAACTTCCGATCGCAGGCGTATGCCTAGGACACCAAGCGATCTTTGAGGTTTTCGGAGGCACCGTAGACCATGCCGGAGAGATTATGCACGGTAAGGCGTCCACCATGGTGAGCGACGGCAAAGGATTCTTCAAGGACATGGCAACTGAGTTCCAAGCGATCCGCTACCACTCACTCGTGGGTCTTCCCGAGACGCTTCCGGACGAGCTCGAGGTTACAGCTACGCTGAAGGGCAGCGATATGATCATGGGGGTGCGCCACAAGAAGTACAAGATCGAGGGCGTGCAATTCCATCCTGAGAGTATCCTCACGGAGAACGGCATGACCATGATCAACAACTTTCTGGAAATGTAACTGAATATGAAACCAGTGATTCGTTGGTTGGCGAGAACATTTCGTACTGGCGGATGAAATGATTTGAGAGTCAGCAGCAGCGTATCATTTTGGATTCCTTATCGATTCACGGCACAAGCGAACACACAGTGAGAGAGAGAGCAGGTGCAAGCCCACTCTCGGTTTGATTCTAGTCTTCCGCGAACGCAAACTCTAGCTCACTATCTCCGTTTTGTCCGGAGGCAGAGGCAATCGTAGGTAATTGCTCGACGACATCGGCATTGTCAGTTGTCCATGTGAGAAACCGCTGGAACTGCTGCGCAGTCATCGTATTGCGGGTGTGCTGAAGCAAGCTCTGAGAAGCAGGCAGATTCATGACGTCAGATTGCCGGTATGAAAGAAAAAAGATGAGAGGCTTCCCATACCTCGATCCCGGGAAAATAAAGCCAGTCATGGACCCGAAGCGCTGAGAAGCATTTC
Source organism: Pythium scleroteichum (assembly GCA_023335855.1). Lineage (NCBI taxonomy): Eukaryota > Oomycota > Peronosporomycetes > Pythiales > Pythiaceae > Pythium > Pythium scleroteichum. The sequence goes on along the minus strand of JAADVR010000068.1, from coordinate 38,121 downwards.
GCGATAGCGTCCAGCTTTCGTGTCTCCTCTCGCGTGTGAAGTGCCAAACTCTGCAGATGCCGACATTGCTCATCGGATAACCGCAATTGTGTCCGCAGGGTATTGAACAACTCCGAGTTCTCCGACGCGGCCGCAATCAGCACTTGATTCTCAAGGTTCGCTTTTCGGATCTACAATCACAGATATCGGGTCAGCAAGGAACATCAAACGGTTGAACGAACACCTTGCACATACAGCAGTGGTATTTTGCAAGTGCTGACCGAGGATCCGACCTAAAAGCTCCGTCTTTGCCTCTTTTGACATGGTTGCGTGCCGAAGATGTTCTCCTCCGTTGTAATCTACGGACAAATCGTTGATCGTAATCAGAGATCCAACAGCGATACCAAGTCCCACCGTAGAGCCACATACCCAATGCGGTCTGCAAATCCTGAGGGTGGCCGGCACCAAATGAGTGAGCTTTGAGCAAATTTAGAGAGTTCTCGAGTTTCGACACTTCGCCTTCGTATGTCTCGACCATGTTCTTCTTCTTTTCTCGACGAACACGAGCAGACGCGCGGTTCCGCTCAAGTCGGCGCTGTCGGCGATCATCTTCTTCCTGAAGCTTCTGATAAATGGACAGTAAATCTGGGGTCTGCATAATCTGCTTGATCTGCTCAGAGCCCACGAGCGAGGGATCTGTGCCACTAACGCGAGCCAGCAGTGTCGCATCCATCGTCAAACCTCCCGTACTCGCCGCGAACTGTGCTGCCGAAATACCGGCAATTTCGGTCGGAGGAGATGGCTTCTTTTCGTCACCGGAGCTGTTGTACTGGGTATTGCTGGCCGCATACGCTGCTTGCGCGGCTGCCATTGACGGCGCATCTGAAAACGTCATGCTACGCATCCCTGTCGACGGGCTCGGTTGCTTGGCTGCGCGGATAGCGTGCGAAGACGCCACCTTCTGTCGACTCGATTCAACAGCTCCACCTCCGGCTGCAGCGGTGGCCTGCGCATTCGGAGCACTCGGGTTCGCTGCGAACAAGAAATGCGGCGGAGTTTTCCACTGGCCTTGCGGCGCCTGTCTCTTGGACGAGCTGGGCATGGCATCACCGGTGCTCGAGATGCTTGTGGTGGCGAACTGTGCATGGAGATCTTCCGGGCGAGAGCCCATGGGCATGTGCGCAAATCCAAACGGCACGCCCTGCGCCGGCGGCGCCTGTAACTGCTGCTGTGGGTTCGGCGGCACATAAGACGGCAGCGAAGTGGGCAGGTCGCCGTCGGCGTCGCTGTTGCCGTTGAGGTAGGCGCCGTTGCCGTATTGCGCGGGCGTATTGTAGCTCGGGTTCTGCATGGGCGCGTCGCTATGGGCGGAGAGCTATTCTCACCCCCTCACCGAGACGGGGCCGCGTGCAGAGACCGTGGGAAAGGGACGCCAGCGCCACTAAGCGGTTTCTCCACCGTGACACGGAAAGCGCCGTTCTCGCTTGCTGCGTACAGTTACGCGGTCAGCGGAGGGGGTACAGTGTAGGAGCCGCGTACCCCCCAAGGCCTGACTCGTGCAACGCGTCGATGCACGCGCGTCACTTGCGCAATTGGTGGGTGACGCTGTTTGCATCACGATAAACCGGTTATAACCGGTAAATATCCATGTATACCGTATACGTTGCTAGGTTTTGGCGGGAAGCTCGCCATTCGAACATGGGCATCGACGGCCTGCTCCGACAGCTCAAGGACGCGGTCCTGGAGACGCATCTGCGGCGCTACAGCGGTCAGACCGTCGTCGTGGACGCCTTCTCGTGGCTCCACAAAGCGTAGGTCCCCACTCGCGTCGCTGCCTCCAGGCGACGCCTCACCGCTCTCCACGTAGATGCTACGGCTGTGCGTTTGAGCTCGCGACGGGCAAGGACACCGACGCGTATGTGCGCTACATGCTCCGGAAAGTTGACTTGCTGCGTAGCTGTGGCGTCGGTGACGTGATTCTCGTGTTCGACGGCGACCGACTGCCACTCAAAGCCGCGACGCACTCGAAGCGAAGCGACACTAAGCGGGAGAACCGCGAGCTCGCGTTTCAGAGCATGGCCGACGCTAAGCGACTCGACGGCGCTGCGCGACAAGACGAAATATCCAAGGCGTACTCACATTTCCAACGCGCCGTGTCCATCACTCCCGAGGTCATGAACACTGTCATGCACGCTCTGCGCCAAGCGAGCATTCGGTTTGTGGTCGCGCCATTTGAGGCCGACGCGCAAATGGTGTGGATGTGCAAGGCCGGTCTCGCGCAGGCGATCGTGACCGAGGATTCGGACGTGCTCGTGTACTGCCTCGCGGCCAGCGTTGACTGCCACGTGCTGTTCAAGCTCGACGATGGAGGCATGGCGCAGGCACTGTCGCGCCAGTTACTCCACGAACGCACGGCATCGAGCAACAATGCGTTTCTCAAAAAGATCCACCACCTCACGACAGGCGAGAAGGACGCCACACGGATGTTTGTGCAGTTCTGTGCGCTTGCTGGCTGCGACTTTCTCGAGTCACTCCCCAACATGGGCGTTGTGGTGAGCTCTCCTCTTCCCTTAACTACCATCTAGCGTATTGGATCTGACATGGTGTCTTCGGAGTATAGACGGCCCTCAAACACGTCTTCAACTTCCGTGGCGCGCCGGGTTCGGTACGTGTGCAACGTTTGCTCAACAAACTCGCTTCAGCGGGTACGAAGGTGCCACCAACATTCTCCAAGCAGTTCCAGCAAACCGAAAGCATTTTCTATCACCATATTGTGTTTAACTCGATCTCACAGACATGCGAGTTTCTGGTCGATGAGTCTCACCCGCAGTGCCATGCCGACGTGTTCGCTCGAGTTAAAGAGTCGCTTGGGATTTCAGCAAGCAACACATGTCTCCATTCACTTGGAAAAGAACCAACACCCAATTTCCTCGGTTCAGTCCCGCACCGGGAGGTTATGATTGAGGTGTTCAATGGCGTCATTTGCTCGCGGACAAAACAGCCGCTCTCGAAGCAAGTGGGGCAGTCGACCCAACCAGCAGACGGGTCTCTTGATGCGACCGCTGACGAATTCAACAATGATGAGGACGAGGGATTAGTCCGTATCGATAGGACGAGACGGCTGCCTCAGCCAAAGGTGGTGGTTGACCCGGTCGCTGAAGAGCGGACACAGCTCCAACGCACTCAACAAAGGGATGCCTCGATGCGAAGCCTTCTCGTTACGTACAGTGCGATAGCTGAGCAGACTTCTGGGGCAAGTAGAGTGGAGACTCGCTGTGATCTCTCGGTTGAGCTTGCGTCGCGGGTCAACAATGCACCGACAAGACACCTTCGTCCAAGCAAGCGGTCCGTAGAAGGAGTCTCTGAAGGATCATCGCAGACTGTCTTGTCGATGAAGGAGCTTGTCCAGCGTCATGCTCGGGAGGGATTGTTATTAACGACCATCTCGTACCCATCAAATCCATTTGCGAGGATCATTCAAGACACACCGAAACCGACAAGCAAGACGCCAGAATCAGCAAAGAAGAGAAAGCTGACACCCACCAAAACCTCAACTTCATCGAAAACGCCACTTCCTCCTGGTAGTAAGACGCTGTTCAACTTCTTCGGCAAGACGTGACGTCAAACAACCTATAAAGCCAACTTCATCTACTATCCGGACAGATATCGTAAATCTCACGGTAGTCTTCCCATGGTTTGTCTCGTCTGGTTTCGCCGAAGAAGTTTCAGCTCCATCAGGTGAATCAATCAGCTCGCAATACGGAATCAATCTATTGTATTCGAAGTCGGACATGCCTCCGCTGAAGCGAGGAAATCATGGTGTCTCCGTGGCCAGAACAAGACATTCTTCTGGGTCGAATTCAACGCTTCAGCATTCCATTGACAGCTTGGCAGCGATGTCTACTAGTTTTTCGTGACTCGCGATATTCCATGACCCTTCCATAATACCTACAGCAGTGTCGAATAGCTGTTGGCCCGTGGATTCTTCGAAGTGGTGGCTCTGGCTGTAACCCGTTTGCTCCACTGATACCGCATAGAACAAGCATGCGGCAGCGAGAAATGGAACATGGCCAGTATAATTGAGGGCCTCGATAGACAGCTCACCGAAACGGAACGCGTGCTTCTGAGCATGGGGGTACTTCCCCAAACTTGAGATGTCTACGTCCGCAAGGTTTGAAGCTTTGATCGGAAACTGTTCCGCCAGTGTTGGGTCCGATTCGCGGCTGAAGTGCTGGTCCAGCATGATAAGAGGTAGTGCGATCCTGGGGAAACTCGTGGCGGTCGCCTCTGACCGGACTTTCAAGTCTCGTGCAAGATCCCAGAACTTCTGGCTCGGGACGTTGATCGTTGGCACTGCCATTTCACTCGCGGTGATGAAGCAACCAACGGCCGCAGGGTCAATTGGGTTCGCGACCCGGTGGCGCATATTGAAGTTCATGTACAGCGCGATCTTGAAGGCCTCGTCATCCATCGACTTTGATATGAGAATGAAACTGAGGAAGATGGAGGCGGCGAACGCACCGAAGAACGTCGTGCCTTCCTCACGGCACTTGACGACAATCCTTGCAAGATTTTCCTTCGATCCATCGGCGAAAAGAAGCGTTGACGGGTTGTTTGGAGGCTTTACGAGACGAAAGTCCTCTTGAAGCTTGTTTGGAGGGAATTGTTGCCCGACTTTCCATCAGAGAGATAGTGGTCCGAGAAGAGCATCAAGCGCGCACGGTCGTTGTCTGCATCAACCCACACATGGAGCGTGAATGCGAACTGCGTGTAGCGGTCATACGGTGTGTGGCCCACGCTTTGAATGAATGCCTGGTAGTCACATAGGTCCTGGGCGTCCGTGTGCTCAATATATAGCAATCCTTGGGTGGCAATGCCGTCGAGGGTGACCGGCATCTGGACCTCTCCCATTGCGAACGCGTCCTTCACCATCTTGAGCCGCATACGAGGGTGCTTGTTGAAAGTTTTCATGAGTGCAAGAGGAAGGTGGCGCTGCAGCTCCACGGTCTGACCTTGCACAACCATGATATGGGCCACCATGAACCAGCTCTCGTCTGAAAGCGTCATGCCTCGCTCGATGGATCGCAGCGGCACGCGCAGACCAGTGGTAGAGGATGACGAGGTAGCCAAGGCGCTGGGCATTGGTGCAGTCGTGAGAAGTCTGGGGGTTTGTTGGGCGATTTGGAGAATGGGCTCAGACACACGAAGAGCGAGTTGGTGCCATAATTGCGTTTATCCTTCACGACCACCTCATGGTCCACGACCATGAGGACCATGATGGTCCTCTTTGAATCCATCAATTGACATCTGGCAAAGTGTTTACGGGCTGGTGTCCTTCGTGCTCACGGCCGCGCCCACACATCCCAGTGGTCGCGATTCGTAGCCTGTGAAGTATGCCTTCTGACGAATGGGGTGGATAGGTACAATACTTGCTGAGGCGTGAAAGAATCCATCCTCTCACGCCTCAGCAATTATTGTATCCGAACCAGCTAATAATAATAACCGAGGAATAGACGAGACCTTTGGCGAAACTGGAATTGCTCACGCAATAATGAGTGTGAAATGTCGATGCTCACGATGGCTGCAAGAAACCAGCAAGTGGCGCCTAGGTGGATGCTCCAACTGGGCACTGGGCGCCCGCGACGACGTTGGTTCGACGCAGCCATGGTGAAGTCCTTACCACTTGAAGATCCGCACTGCTTTCGAAGCGGGTCACTCAACCGTGACGCCTCACACGTTCGAGGGTTGAAGAGACTGTCCCTATATTTGCTTGTTTTAGGACACGATTGCCCTATTTTCCGCTCGGTTTGGAACTTGCTGTACGGATCTTCAAGTGGTAGGACCTCACCATGGCTGCGTCGAACCTACGCCGTCTCGGGCGCCTCGCGCCGTCCTCGAGCGTGCTCTTCGTGTGCGACATCCAGGAGATCTTCCGCAAGAGCACGTACCAGATGCCGACGCTCGTGCACGGCACGACGACTCTAGTTGCGGCCGTGAAGGAGCTCCAGGTCCCGGTCGTCGTGACCACGCAGAACGCGACGCGTCTCGGCGACACCGTTTCGGAGATCACGCAGGAGCTCAGCGGGTACCCGAAAGTGGCCACGTACGACAAGACGCTCTTCTCGATGCTCACACCAGAGGTCGAGCAGCACGTGAATGCGCTGCCGAACCAGCCGAAGTCGATTATCCTTTGTGGCATTGAAGGACACGTTTGCGTGTTGCAGACATGTCTCGACTTGCTGGACAAAGGATACGACGTCCATGTTGTCTCGGATGCGGTGTCGAGCTCAACGGCTTACAATCGCTCTATGTCGCTGGAGGTAAGAGAAGAGTTGGATCCAATGCGAAACTAGTCTGACGGGTGAATTAGCGCATGCGTCAATCCGGCGCCTTCATCACTTCGGTTGAGTCGACAATCTTTCAGCTCGCCGGCGATGCGAAGAACCCGAGCTTCCGCTCGATCTCCAAGATCATCAAGGAGCACTTGAAGGTCCCGAACGGCTTTGACGTCCAGATGCCACGTCTGTAAAGCCATGCCAAGCCAGGAGAAAAGTCTCGCGCCTAGTTCGATGACAACTCTCAGTTTCAGGGCCCAATGTGGCTAACACCGCCTTGATAATGGAACAATGATTCACCATTCTCAGCTAAACACTCTTTACGGTCCATAAGTTTGTCTCTGAGTGGCCGTTTGGTCTCCAAAGGCTTGACCTTACTAGCTCTGCTACAGAGCTAGTAAGGTCAAGGATTTGCAAGGATCAAAGGTCGAGCTGAAGAGTGCTCACAAGATTCTGTGTTTGCGATCTGTCGGTTTTCGCCTCCAGCAAACCGTGAAACAGTAGGCAAGGCATCCGTACTGTAGAAGAAAGTCTTGATATGTGCTCGTACCGGTAGGATACCGGTCAGATGGTTGCAACTTTGGGGAGATGGACATTTCGGAGGTGGCCGCAGGAGTCAGTTCACGAAGGGACATCGTGTGATTGTGGACGAGTTCTCTGCTTGTTTTCGACTTTAGCGTGGAGTGGAGATGTCCTCCAAAGTCTGAGGAGGAGCTCTTAGGCAACCACCAGGGCCCAACGTGGACCTGTGCGGTGGTTCGTTCGTTACAACTCAGGTCCCTGGTGCGGCAAATCGTTTCCGCGGGCTGATCGCGCGAGCGTGGTCGGGTCGTGGCCGATCTCTCCGCTTTCCGATACTAGCCGGAGGTCTTGGGTTCTGTACCCATGGTCGCGTAGGCTGGCAGGCTGCGTCTCCCGACGAGGGGCGCGTGGCGGCGGTCATGTAGAGAGCATCCGGTTCTGCCGAAGCTGCTGCTGCTGGTGACCTTCGTGGTATGGTATGAACAAATCACCCGAGGCCCGAACACGCCGGGAGAAAGACAGTCGGACTGGTCACTGGGGTTGTGGTAGCCTCGGATTTCTTGACCTGGGTTGAGTATGGACCACAGGCGTTTCATGGGAGCCTTTAGTCAGAACCGTTTGTTTTATGCACCAATAGCGTTTAGGTCGAGTCAGCATGCCGGTCCGCGGCCGAACCCCAACTGTTGCAGGCAGCCCTTCCACGCCGTTTCCAACGGGGCATCTGGCGCCGCACCATGGAGCGCTCTCCCGCCATCTCTCTGCTTTCTCTCCCGAGCCCGAGTCGACTCATACGGAGCGATCACGCATTCCCCAACTTTCTCGTCCTGACTCCCAGTCACAAGAATTTCCAACGCCATGAAGTGCCTCGCGACCACCTCGAGCCTCATGATGGCGGCCGCGCTCGCCACCAACGCAGTCTCGGCCACGACCGTCTTCGCCAAGAATCTCTGCAACTTCCAGGTCGACTTCTACGACAACAAGGACGTCGTCCCGCTCGCGCCGGGAGGCACCGTATCGCGGACGCTCCCGGATGGCTGGATGGGTATGTTCCGCCACGGTCAGAACCCGCAAGCCACGTTGGCCGAGTTCACCATGGCCGGCGGCAAGGCCTGGTTCGACATCAGTATCATCCCGACCGCACCAGGCAAAGGCCCCGAGTACTGTGAGAGCCTTGCGGCGTGCAAGGCCTTCACCGGAGGCACGGGTTACAACGTCCAGATGCAGATCGCCCCGCGCAGCGGCATCAACGGTGCCCACTGCTGCGTGCTGACCTGCATGAACGACGCCTGTGACGACGCCTACCAGTACCCAAAGGATGATACCAAGACCCACAACTGTCCCTTTGGTACGGACTTTGACTTGATCTTCTGCCCCGGCGGCACAGGTGGAGCGACACCTCCCCCGACGCCAGCTCCTACGCCGCCTCCAACTCCGGCCCCGACCCCAGCTCCGACGCCGGCCCCAACTCCATCTCCTACTCCAGAGCCAACTACGCCAGCGCCGACGACGTCTGCCCCGGCCAACGCTACAGTAGAAGTGTCCAACGAGGCCTCTCTGGAGTCAGGCGTGGTTGACTTCGGCGTCTCGAGCACTGGAGGCTCCGACGAGATCTCAACACCTGCCCCAACGCCAAGCACTGAGGCACCTGCCACTGAGGCTGTCACGACCATCGGTAACACTGAAGCTCCGGCCGTCGTAGCCAACACGCAGAGCGGAAAAACCTCCTCTAGCTCGACCGGCGCAGTCCTTCTCATTCTAGGCGCGGTCGCCATGGTCGCTGGTGTTGCCATGGTCGTCGTCATTCGCCGTAAGAAGGCCAAGCTTGACGAAGCTATGGACGACAAGAACTCGATCGCTATTCGCTCATCGACGGCGGCTTTGTAGACTATGGAGTCTATGGTACAGTTATGTGTGACGAGTGCAGAGTTCATTATGAAGGGGTTGACGCTTCCATTTAGGCTGCTAGCGTTGGCGAACGATAAACGAAAGTGTTGGTTGGACTTGAAAATGCAGAAGGACTTTGAAAAACTCTCCGTTGGAACAGGATGAATGTGCCATCAACATTTCTGTCGTAATGGACGAACTTGCTCTTTCGGCTTCTTCAGCAATTTACCAAAAAGCACATACAGATCGTCCAACCACGTGCGTCAAAAACTTCCACGGCTTCGTTGTCTAGATTCCATAGATAGTTACACAGCGATTTCTTTCGTGTAGTACAATTTACACACAGTGCTTAACCTTCTTCTTCGGCATTTGCGCCACCGGGACAGCAGCCGGAACCGCAGGGGGCTGAGAGGTGGTTGGCGCTGGTGCTGGAGTGGGCGCCTGGGTGGTAGGCGTGGGGGTCGTCGGGGAGGGAACTTGCGGGACGATGACAAGCTTCTCGACGTCCGGGACGTGGATCTTGCCGTTCTGCGAAGGAGCAGGAGCAGGCGTTGGGGCAGGCGTAGGCGCTTGCGTTGGAGCAGATGTTGGCGCCGGAGTCACCGTGGGAGTGACAGACGTCGGAGTCGGCGTGCTCGGCGTCTGCGTGGCTGGAGCCTGCGTAGCCGGTGGAGCGGACGTCGGCTTGGCAGTCGTAGCTGCTGGCGTGTATGGTGACGGACTTCCACCACTCGACGAGCCGCTCGGACAGAAGGTCACCGTGAAGTCCGTGTCCAAGTCACAGGCGTGGGTCTTCGTGTCGTCTTTCGGGAAAAGGTACGCGTCCGGGCAGCCGTCTTGGGGACACGTCAATTCGCGGCATTGGTTACCGTTTGTGTTGGCAGTGGGCGTCATCTGCACAGGAACGTTGAAGCCCTTCTTGGACTGGGAGTTGGCCTTGCACTCGTCGAGGCTGTTGCAGAACTCGTAGCCTTTGTTCAGTTGCGGCGGGATGATGCTGATGTCGTACCAGACAAAATTCATAGTGCCCTTGGTGGAGAACTCAATCACTGAATGGCAGAGACGACGACGTAAGAACCTCCGTCACACCCAGGAAAATAGCACTCCGTGAGAACTTACGAGTAGCGGCATCGTCCTGTCCGTAGCGGAAGTGCCCTTCGAAGTCCTTGCCGAACTCACGGACAGCCGAGCTGCCGATCGCGATGGAAGTCTTGGGATCTGCTGTGGTTGCGCCACCCTCACGCGAGTAGAGGTCGATCTGGAACGTGCATGCGTTCTTGAATGTCACGCGAAGGGCTTCGGCCGACGAGATGGCCCCGAGCACCGTGGCGGCCGCGAGGATGCGGACCATACTCGATGAGTAGTTGTTGTTTAGCTGTGGAGATGAGAAGAAGGTCTGGGTCTCGAGTGGGGACTAGCCACTCGCGTCCAGTGTCTAAGTGAGAATGAGAGTTCGGAGCCCAGCTGCCTGCGCTTGCTGGCCGCGATTTTCCGCAATCCGATTGACGGCGGATAGTGTAGGGAAGGGACTGGTGGCATTGACCCTTCGGAAAAGTGGTGTTGCTTCGGCAGAACCATCTGCACGTGGTGGGCCGCCAGGTTGTACGCATTCTCATGCCGCATGACACCAAAGAGGCAGATCGTGTGGTGCGTGATAACCCAGCCATACAAACTCCAAGTGGGTTTTCATGCCAGATCCAGGAAGGGCCAGATGTTGCTTTTGTAATCCATAGCGCCAGTTGCGGCTGCCTAGTCTCTGTGTCACACAGATAGCGTGCGGGTGCTCGCACGTCACAGATCCGCGGTTGGTTCTTGCCGCCAACGCGAAATCGCGAACGATCTCCGTGGTCTCCAATACAGTACTTGGGATACAGTACTGTACAGTATCCCAACGGCTGGGATTGGTGCAAGCGGTGTCGCATCATGCCCAGCGTCGCCAGCGTCGGCGCCTGCGCGATCCGCGACTCGAGGTCGCCTAGTCGGACTTGCTCGTGGTGGGTGTCATCTCGCACGAGGTACGCGGCTCGTGGTGAGGCGAGTCTTCCAAGTTGGAAGTTCCAACGCTACGAAGCACTGGCGATCCGCGATGCCACGCCTGGAGTAGCGAGGCGTCGCGTCGTCGTCGCTCGGGGATGTGCATCCACCAGGTCAAGTAGTCAGCGCGAGCAACTATCGGAAAAATTCGAGGACGGTTGACCTATCCAAATCAGTACGTTGAATTCTCAGAACCAGGCGTATCTTGCAACCTAACTTTAGAATCGGACATGAATAGCAAATGTACCAATTGTAGGGTACGTTTCCCTCAGACCACCGTCACTCCGCTGCCGTGAGTGCGTGAGGTGATGAAAGTCTTGGCTCGACAAGACCACGCGGCGAACGAGAAGGCCCGACGGCGGTGACGGCGGCGACGAGCGAGCGAGAGCAGGCGGCGCGATGGTGCTCACGGATAAACAGCGACAGGACCTGTACGTGCAGTAGATCCATCGGACGAGCGGTGGGGAGCTGCTGGCTGGCGCGATCCACGTCACTCACGCGATCTTTGCCGGTTTCCCCTGCAGACACCAGTCCATACTGGACTATCTCAACGGCATGGGTGACCGCTTCGCCGAGACGGCTGCTGCCTTCGAGAAGGAGGCGCGAGTAACGCCCTCCAGCGATGGTGAGTCGGCGCGTGTTCAATCTCCCTCTTTGTTTCGAGTCAACTCATCGAGGGCTTTTGCGTCGGGACAGGCAAGCATGCCGGACTTCTCGAGAAGAAATGGACATCGGTGATTCGATTGCAGAAAAAAATCATGGAGCTCGAGAGCAAAGTCAAGCAGCTAGAAGAAAGCTCAAAGCTCGGTGGTGTCGTTAGTCGGCGAGATATTCTCGGTGGAGGACGATCTAAGGCCGAGTTCCTACCACGAGCCCCGCCGAAGGCCTCTCTGTCTGGTCACCGTAACCCAATTACGGTGAGTGCTTGTTCTCCTGATACTCGTCAATAGGTTGACCAATGGCTTGCTTATGTGAACGCGTAGTGTGTGGCGTTTCATCCAGTGTTTAGCGTGTTCGTGTCGGGCAGCGAAGACGCCACTGTCAAGGTGTGGGATTTTGAAACGGGTGAATACGAACGCACGCTTAAGGGCCACACAAACCATGTGCAATCCGTGGCGTTTAACGCCCAAGGATCTTTGTTGGCATCTGCATCAGCTGATCTGACAGTCAAGATTTGGGACTTCTCGAGCGATGGTGATTATGAGTGTTTGAAGACGCTCCGAGGCCACGACCACAATGTCTGCGGCCTTGCGTTTGCTCCGTCGGAAGATAGCGACCGCTTATACTCATGTTCACGAGATCACACGATCAAGGTATGGGAAATTTCGACCGGCTACTGCTTGAACACCATGAGCAACGGCCATGCCGATTGGGTGCGGGATATTGCTGTGAGTGACGACGGGTTGTACCTCGCCTCGAGCGGTAACGACAGGTCGATCCTCTTCTGGGATCTTCAACATCTGAGAGTTCTTCAGTCTTTGCGGGAGCACGAGCACGTCGTTGAAAGTGTCGTATTCGCCAAAACTGGTGTCCAGGAGCAATCAATTGAGAAGTTATACGCACAGAAGCTAGCAAGTCTGGGCTTAGACGCTACGACGACCAACGGATCCACTGACATGAACACTGCACTTACGACATCGACAACTGGGTTGGCGGCAACAGCCACGCGAAAGGCGAAGTTTATTCTGTCAGGTTCACGGGATAGAACCGTCCGTTTGTGGGAGGCTTTTAGTGGAACGATGCTGATGAACTTCGCAAGCCACGAGAACTGGGTGCGGTGCGTTCGATTTCATCCTTGTGGGCGATACGTTGTAAGCGTTGCGGAGGACAAGACACTTCGAGTTTTTGATCTGGAGGTACGCCAGTTTTTTGCTCCTCTTGTATTGCGTTCTAATCTGACTTCGATCATTTGTTTCTCTTCCAGACTGGGCGGTGTGTTCGAACAGTAGATGAAGCCCACAGTCACTTCTTGACCAGCTTAGACGTCCACACCACACTGCCTTTGATGATCACAGGAAGTATCGACAAGCAGATCAATGTATGGGAGTGCAGCTAGATAAGGAGGAGAATGTATGGGCAGATTCGTCCTCGTTCACCGTTGAAGGAGGCGTTGAATGGACGTTACTGGCCAGTTAGTGTCTCGTACGCACTTCCTGACGTCTGTGTCTGGTATGCCGACTGGCTGTAGGACCGAAAGAGAATCCTGGCAACCTCAATTCGACATTTCGACATCCGATCGAAGGAAAATTGGTCGTATACCACGGTTTCGGGGATCTGCGACGACCCAGAGATCTGTTCTATCGCGTCGTAGTGCTGTCGGGTGGCTACGCTTCGTTGAGTTCTGTACCTCGTCGGTGACCGATCGTGTAGATGGCGCGAGGTGAAAGAAGAGACCAGATACACGACGCAGGATTGTTTTAGCAGGGTTCAAGCGCTGAGCCATCTCCTGTGTATTGTTTGGTGTGTCTCTCTTGGTCTGCCTGGGGTGACGCCAACATCACAGCAAATGTACGAATCGCGTCTTCCCCCACCATCAACCTCGTCGAAGATAATACGCTTATCGGAGACGACGGGCCTCACGCTCCCACTCGAGGAGGCAGAGGATGTCACCCTCACGGACCGGGCCCTTGACGTTACGGATGATCTTGCGCTTGTCGTCCTGGAGGAACTCGACGCGGACCTGGGTCACGTTACCGGTGTTACCCGTACGGCCGAGGACGTTCACGACCTTGGCGAGCATGAAATCACGCTGGGCATCCTGTGATTGCAGCAAAAGGCATCGATCAGTAGCTGCTCGCGGGTGCATTTTCCGCTGTGGGTTTGGCGGGCTTCGCGTGAGCTTCGCACGACGAAGAGACGAGCGAATCGACCGACGCATCTTGAGGTGTACGAATCGCGTCTCCAATAGACGCGTCGCCTCGCGGAACCGCACCATGCCCCACGTCTCACGCGCAGCTTACCATGTTTGCAAGAGATGTCGATGAGTTTGTGCAGAAGAAAACCACCAGTCAATGGCAATGGCCCAAGACCGATAGATAGCGTTGGCGAAGGCGCCAACAGATACAACACCAAGCGATTCCACGAGGGGCCTGTATTGCGGTCGGTTCCTACATTTCGAGCCAATTGCAAGGGTTCGTACTTAGTCGGATTTGACTCGTAGCCACTCGATTTACACTGCATGGGCAGCAAGAATTCTCACCAATAGAACACAGTGGTGTAAGGGATAGGGTGAGGGTAGGGGATTTAGCGGTTCACTGAACCGGTTCACTTCTCACTATAATGACATGCTGGACCTTCTAGAGTGACATGAAGTGGCTTCACCATCTCATGATGAGCCAAACTTGAGTTGCCATTGCTGGTACTTTTTGAGCGATTGCTGTGTGGACGGCCGTGTTTTCTCAAGGGCTGCGAGGAGATCCTCAGATGTCACTTCTCCCATAAGCTCACGCCAGTTTTCTGTAGGTGTATGGAAGGCATGAGATCGGAGTTAGTGTTAACAACGTGGACAATCCAGAACTCACCGGAATCGTTGAGCTGATTTGTGTTTTTCTGACTGACTTCTAGCGATTCCAATCGCTCCATTAGGCGTCGAACTGGAGCCATGCATGCCTCTTTGGAAACCAGCTTGATGTCTGCGCCAGAATAGCCGTCGGTGCGCGCGACGGCACCGTCAAACGAAAAGGTGGTCGGAATGTAAGGTGCTAGTAAAGACGAGAAGAGCGAGTGTCTTGCTTCAGGAGATGGTAGGTCAACGAGCACACGCTTTTCTAAACGCCTGAGCATTGCTGTATCCAATTCCCAGGGAAGATTGCTCGCCGCGAGAACAAAAACAACGTCGTTTGTTTTGGACAGTCCGTCCATTTGGATAAGCAGTTCCGTTTTCATCCTTCGGCTCGCTTCGTGTTCTTGCCCCCCTCCACCAGAGTCACGTTGGCCCATAATGGAATCGATCTCATCGAGGAATATTGTCGATGGTGCATGGTAGCGAGCGAGCTCGAACAATATCCGAATTAGCTTTTCAGAGTCCCCTCGATACTTGCTCACAATAGATGAAGCAGAAATGTTGAAAAAAGTCGTCTTGCACTCGGTCGCAACAGCTTTTGCCAGCATCGTTTTGCCGTTGCCTGGCGGGCCGTATAGGAGAATGCCACACCAAGGCGAGAGGAGTCCTTGGAATAGTTGGGGATATTTCAATGGCATGACGACAGCTTCTTTGAGCAGGCTCTTTGTCTCGTTGAGCCCAATGACGTCGCCCCAACGCACGTTCGGGTTCTTCTGAAAAATTTCTCGCGTTATCATTTCGGCCAGTGGACGAAACTCGGAATCATGCAGGAATGTGGGCATTGGCTTCATCAGTCGCTCGTCCATGGGTTCATCTGGTTCTTCGGGCACTATCGGTTTCTTCTGTTTCTCCTTGCGTTGTGATGGCTTCTGTCCAACGAGACCAAGGTCCAGAGGCTCTTCTTCCGTTGTCTCTTGTTGTTGATTTGCTAAAACCTTGGGACCTCTTCCCCTCTCGACGGTTCCGCTACTGCTTCCATTGGCTGAGGAAACTGCATTGCTGACTGCTTTCAACGCCGCATTGTTTTCAACCCGCGCTTCTGAGGGCATGTGAGGAGAAGAGTACTCGTTACGTTTCTTTCTTCGATCAGTAGCTACTGCTTTCTTGTCACTAGTCGCTTTCGCTTTGTCGGATTCGTCCGGTGAAAGACGACGCACAAGTTTAGGTTTCTTGCCAAATTTCATCTCATGATACTCCTCATACTCCTGGACGATGCGCAGCAAGTCGATGTTTTCAACCACTTCAAACTTTGAGATTGCGACGCCTGCTTCTTGTTGGAGCCGTTCAGCGGTGTGCACGTAGCCGTTCTCCACGCAGTACTGCAATGCCAAAATGAGCACATTCCGTTTGCGGTCGATGATTCGTTTCTCCTCCTGTAGCGCCAAATCGGCGAGCAGCACCTCGTCAGCAAGTCCAGGCAATGGCGCTATTAAGTAGCCATCCACGAACCGCTAGTCTGCTTTCGTTCTGCGCCTTGAGTTGCATCAGCGAGCTCATCGTGTCCAGCGAGCTCTAATCGTCTCTCTTTGTCACAGTCAGTCGGTTTCACTTCAACGCACAATCACTCTTCATGCGTGTTTAGAAGAAACGGTGCAATCCGGCTTTAAGGGGATTAAACCCGCCAAATGATTGAGCGCATCGCTGACGATGTGCTCGTGGAGGTCCGGCAAGACGTGGTTGCGCTGCTGCCCCACAAGCGACGTGTACCAGCTCTTCAGTATGTCGTATGCAACAGTGGCCTGCAGCGTGCCACAGTGCGACTGGACTTCTCGCAATCGCGCCACATCCAGCTATTCAGTTTGCACTTGAGTGGACGACCTGAGAACGAGTTGGTTTTGGATGTGTCTGTAGAGCCGCTGCAACGCTGCCATGTAGCTCATGTGGTCCAAGCCAAGAGCGATCGAGGCTACGTTCGGGTGAAGTACAGTGTCACCTTGGATACTGTTGAAACACGTGACGATGGTCATGTTGAAAACAGCGAGGCAATTCATAGCCTCGTTGAGAGGAGCGCCAACACGTTTGCGTCGATAGTTCGTGTGAATAGCATTCTCGACTCGCACTGCACTTCCCCTTTCGTGGAAGTAACTAAGTGGTGTGAAGATGTGAATCGTTGGAACCAGAAGCAGCGCGTAGACTTTGTGGATCCTGTTTTCCCTCCGTCGCATGCATCGCTCGCTGGATCCAACACCGACGACTCACGGCAAAGAGTACCAATTACGTGGAGACATCTCCGAGAAGTGATTGATGAATCTTGGTGTCTGTTGAACTTCGAAGAGCGCGCGAGGCATGGTCCCACACCGTCAAAGAGATGGAACGCTGGGGTCGTGAGCCAAGATAGCTGGGTTTGTGCTCATACAATACTCGACGGAACTGCTCCATTATGGTGCAAAAAATGGTTTGGTGAGCGCGAGATCGAGCATCTAAAGAAGAATCCAGTGCGGCCAAGCCAACGCTGCGTGGCTCATATACGACTCTGTCGCGAAGGTCGACAATGGGTATCTGTCGTGATCGACTTGTTCGTGCCCGTGTTGGCACAGTGCCAGAATGGAGGGCTGATCTCAGCCTGGCCAGCTAGTGGTGAGTACTTCTCGGTGCTGTTGCAAAAAGCCTATGCGAAACTGCGGGGAAACTACGCTGCAATCGCGAGTTTATCCACGCAACAAATTCTGCAAGAGTTGACTGGTGTTCCGATCAAACTTCTTCACGATAATGAGACCACGAAATCCTCGGACGATGCGGTGACTCATATGATAGGAGCATGGAATAGTTCGAGGCTTCGCGGTGGCAACTTGGCTATTGTTTCTTTTGGTGAGATTGATTGTCATCACTGTTCTTTTGAACTCGTCCATGTTGCCTTCCCAACACCAAGTTCTTCCGTCAGCATAACTGTCCGAGACCCCATCTTCGCCTTGCAAGCTTTTTTACTCAAACATGGGCTCGCGTTTGATATCAAACCACAAGATTGCACAATCTGCCTAAAACAGGAGGAGTTTTTTCGACTTGGCCCCCGAATTGTCGAGCTGCGCACAGATCTCTCGTATTCGTGGCGACGCAGAAAGATTTGCACGTCTCAAAGAGGTGTGACGAAGCTCCAAATCGCAATCAGCTGTAGCTCCGTTCAAGACCTAATTATTCAAGCATTCGCATGTTCGCTGTCAGGTGGCGACTTCGTGGGGGAACTGTCATTGGAAGTTGATCGGGTCGAAGATACTGGCGCGACCACAAGAATACATTCAGCAAGGAATGAACAGAAAGACGGGGATTCAGATGTATCGCAGCTTGAAACACAAGTAGAGTGGACGGCAATGACGGGAGAGTACGTAGTATCGATTACATTGAACACCAAGTCACCAAGCCAAGGCCGAGAGGCGGTTGGTCAGCCATCACTGGCGAAGAGTCGAGTCTGGGAGAACAGTGACCTTTTGCATCGGTGTCTTGACCAAGACATGGATGGCATCGTCAGCAAGAACGAGATCATGGAATTTTTACGCCTGCACGAACAACTCGACTCTCCAAGCATTACTCCAAGCGTCAACGCTTTCATGGAGGCGCATGGATTCTACGATGTTCAGGATGAAGATTCGGCTCTCACCAAGGAGAACCTGATTCAAGTCTATGAGTCACTGATTCCAATAAACGGAGACCTCCAAGAAGAGCTGGCAACATTGATCTGGGGTGATCTCAACAACCTTCTCGGTCGTGAGGAAGAGCGCCACCCCTCGGAATCTCCGTCCGTTGTGCACGAGCTTTGCTGCGTCATTTCATCTGATCGTTCGGATGCTGTAATCGCAATCTTGAAATAAACGAATGCATTCGCATAGCTTTCTTCCATTTACATAGTTAGTTATCTCGACAGCACGGGCGATTCCCAAAACGACACACATCCACGCTCGCGTTCAGACCATCTCATCCCTGAGTTCCTACGAGAGCTGCACCTTCTTCTGAAATTCTTGAGTCAATTCGTCGAGTGATACGCTCGGGTTCTGGTCGAAAAAGGCCAAAAATTCCTGGGCCGACCGAACTTTTTCGTTATCCGATCGCTCTGCGAGCTGCTGAAGCTGCTCGTGCTGCTCAAGCGGCGTTTGCGCCCCTTCGTAGACGATCATTTCCGCCTGATATTGCAGCTCTTTCTTCTCGTAGTATTCGGGATCTGCTGCCCGGCGCATAAGATTCAGAAACTGCTCGTACTCAGTGCACGCCATGAGAATCTGCACGAAGAACGACATGCGCGTGTGGCGTTGGCGCTCCTCTGATAACCGCGTCTCTTCTTCGCATCGCGTATTGTACTGCTCCATCGTGAAGCCGTGTTCGATCAGGAACTCCTCGATGTATGCGTTCGCTGTGTCAATAAACTCTATGTGAAGGTCTTTCCATGTGCTGGGGAGCACCGCGCAAGTTAGTTCAGACCAGTCGTCCGTGCACGTCGCGCAAAGAGGCAATCTCACCCTTCAACAGCGTCCAGATCGGCGGCGCTGGGCCCCCCTCTCGTCAAGAGGATTTTGAAGAGTTCCGCGTGCTGCTCGCAGAAAGCGTTGACCGACTCCTGGAAGTACTCGCTCCCGACGAATGCCGCGACCCATTCGAGCACGTCGTCATCTTTGTCCATGTCTTTGAGCAGCGGTGTCTCGTACCGCGTGAGCAGGTCAATCGCGTCGAATTGTCCCGTCGCCATTTTCCACTGAGGTTCAAACACCAATGTGGCTGCGAGACGCTATGCCCGAGTTGCGTGGAAGGGTTGGGCTGCGGGGCGAGCAGAGAAGGGAGTCACTTGCCGATGCGAAGCAGCACAGGTGGCTGTGAGAGAGAGCACAGCGTGGGGCGGCGGGAGAGCGGCGCAGCCGTTGTCGTCGCACTCCGATGACACGAGACAACTGGCGAATGTCCGGTGGGGGAAGAGGGGGTGAGAGGTGTCGAAAACGTGCCTTAAAGAAGCAGCTGCACCGTTTTCTGTTGACAGAGACGTGGCAGAAGTGGAGCAAAAACTCTAAAGTGGTGATTTTGGCGAGTTAAACCCACACAGCCGACTGAACTGCTGGCTCTTTCGACGAAACCACGTGGGCAAGTTCCGTCGTCCACAGGCAAGAACAAAGAAACCCAGGAGTTCCCGATGGCTGCGTCATGATGCGGGGTGTCTCAACAAGTCGAAAAAACGAAAACGACCTTCCCCAACTTCAATCTCCTTAAGTGTTATATCAGTACTCTCCCGGTTCTCCAGGTCACGGGCTGAGCCCACCCTCTCTGTCTCTCAACCCGACCCGTCTAATTTAGGCGGACGTGGCGCTCATTCCAACAGCATGGGAAGGGATCACTAACCCGTCCTCGCCGACTGCCCCCAAGAGCTCCCTGCCATGGCGACCGCCTCTGCGTCAGCGCGCAGTGGCCACGACCTGCCGTCTCCCGACGATATGGAAGACCTCGTGCTCTCGCCCGCGGGCGACCACCCGGACGTTGACGACGACGACGACCACACGGCCTCTGGCTCGCGCCTAATCCCGCTCTCCATGAGCGACAGCGGCTCGAGCGGAAGCCGCAGTGATGCGCGGCCGCTGCCGTCGCTTAACGCGCCGATCACATTTCGCGACGTCCAGTTTGTTGGGCTCTTCGTCTTCCACGTGCTGCTCATGCTGCTCGCGACGGGCTACATCCGGTCTGACTTTGACTCCGAGCAGCTGCCGAGCGCCAACGGCAGCGTTGCCGCCTCTGGCGCCTTGCCCAAGCCCGACGACGAGAGCGTAGCGGAGATGAACGCGAGCGCCATCGGCGTGCAGCTGCGCTCGCTCTGTGTCGTGAACGTGCTCTTCGCCTTCGGCTGGCTCCTGTTTCTCCTCTTCAATGACAAGATGCGGTTCATCCAGGCCTCGTGCGCGTTCTCAACTGCCGGGCTCGGCTTCCTTGCGCTCGCGCTCTTCGCGGTGCCCGACAACAGCCTCGCGCTCGCGCTCGCCGTTTTCACGACCGGGACCTTGGTCTTCGACATCTTCTGGATCCGCAAGTACAGGAGCGCGCTTGACTTCGTGGCCGTGCTCTTGGAGCTCATCGTGCACTTTCTCATCAAGCACCCGACGCTCGCGTTTGTCACGGCCGGCACGCTCGTGGCTTACACGATCTGGGCGAGTTGGATCTGCACGTCGCTAGGGTTTGTCGGCAACGGGTCGACACCGTGGCAGTTCAGCATGCTCTTCCTTTATGTGCACTTTTACTGGACCTCCAACATCTTCAAGAATATTCTCACCTTCGTCGTGTCCGGCGCGACTATCATCTGGTACTACAAGGACGATTCGTCAGATTTGTCGCCGCAGACCGCGGCAGAGGCCAACCACGAGTCTCCGGTGGACGAAGAAGGTGGTACAAGCGCACGCAACGCCACTGGGCTGGCCGGACTGCTTCCCTGGAACACAACGGCCGATCGAAAGGTTGTCGTGCACTTTGTAAAAGGGGCATTGTCGAGCTCCTTCGGCTCGATCTGCATCGGCTCGCTGCTGTGCCCTCTGGCTCACGTGATTTGGAACATCCTGCGATGGGCTCGCCGAGATGAGTCGGTGCTGTCCAAGCGTATCGTGTACCTGCGCTCCGAGGCCGCGGAGAACTTCATCCGCACGTACCACAAGTACTCGTTCGTCCACGTTGCGGGGTATGGGAAACCATTTTACGTCGCCGCGCGTGACTCGTGGAACTTGATCGAGAAGCGTGGCGTCGAGGCCATCGTCGACGACGATCTCACGAGCCGCTTGCTGCTGCTCAGTGGCAACGGTTGGGCCAGCATTATGTGTGCGCTGTGCGTACCGGCGTTCTCGAACACGAAGCACGTCATATTCTTCGCGGTTGCGAGCTTTATTTTGTGTTACACCACGCTCTCGATGGCTACGCAGATCATGGGCGCGGTCATCAAGACGCTCTTCGTGTGCTTCGCAGAGAACCCAAGTCGTCTGAACGAACTGCACCCACTCATCTATCACCGGTTTGCGCGGCTTGCGGAGGTGGAGAGCTTTCGCCACCACAAGGCCCCGCCGGCGCGCAGCGGTTTCTCCGTGTGAAGCGGACGGTTTAGTAATTTATGCAGCTCCAGCGAGTTCCAGGGTAGCCTTCTTCCTACTCACGTGAAATCGACGTGGAGTGACGCGAGCAGTTGATTGCCACCGAGGTGACGACCAGGACCATTGGAGTTGGGCCCATCGCACAGACTGTTCTTGCGTGTAACTCAATAGACTCCAGCAGAGAAGTTGATCTGGGCTTGGCTAGGATAAGTGTTGCCGTTTGTTGTTGATCCATGCCGTTGGCGGGCACGTATGTCGCACGAAGGTTGCTGGAGTGTGAGACGAAGATACGAAGTGTGTCTCCCCATCGTGGCAAAGTATCGAGGGAAGGGAGCGAAGATGGCGGCTGCGGACCCGACGCCCGTGTTCCTCTACGTGCCCAACCTCATCGGTTACGCGCGCGTGTTGCTCTCGGCCTATAGCCTCTACATCGCGCTGGACGACTACAAGACGAGCGTGCTGTGCTACGCGCTGAGCTTCGCGTGCGACTACTTCGACGGCTTCTTCGCGCGCTGGTTCGACCAGTGTACGTCGTGCTCTCTCGTCCCCGCTCTGTGTCTAAGCTCACGCGAGCGATGGTGTCTTAGGCTCCAACTATGGCGCTGTGCTGGACATGGTCACGGACCGCTGCTCCACGGCTGGTCTGCTCGTGATCTTGTCGCACTTGTACCCCAAGTACATGCTCGTGTTCCTGTTCCTGCTGATCCTCGACTTCTCTAGCCACTGGTACCACATGTACTCTTCTAAGGGCCACCACAAGACCGTTGCTGGTGACAGGAACTTGCTGCTGCGTCTCTACTACGGTGTCTACCCGTTCTTCGGCTACTGCTGTGTGGGCACAGAGCTCTTCTACATCTTGCTTTACGTGCTCCACTTCAACGCGAACTACGTGGTCCCGGGGATCAACTTCCCGCTGCAGCAGGTGTGGATGAAGGTTCTTGCTTGCACTCCTTTCCTGGGTGCTTAACGATTGGTGTTGACTCGATAGCTCTGTTTCTACGTGTGCCTTCCGGCGTGCGTGTTCAAAAATATCATCAACGTCTTCCAGCTCACGAGCGCCGCCTACGCGGTCGCGCAGGACGACGTCAACAAGAAGACGAAGTGATAGAGAACAGCTTGCGACGGCCAAGTCTGCGCGACAGTACCCAGGTCTTCGCGTTGTCTGGCTCGCTATCGACAGGATTATTCCTCCACATGTTCTGTCTGTTACGATTAGCTCGGTGTCATTGGAAGACGCTATTTCCGTTTGGATATAGCACGTCGTAGTGGCCTGGCCGGTAAAGTAAATGGATGCGGATATCAGCACTTGTTGCGTCAGGGCCGAAAACATAGCTTTGGGGTTCGTGGCCTTCCGTCGTGCTGCCGTCCAGGTACTCGATCTTGACGGCGAGGTCGATCGCTTCAGTTAACGCTGTGATCTGCGGCTGGTCACACTCTTTGCCCATGGGCTCGACCTCCGCAGCGCAGAACTGCTCGACCGTAAGCCCAGGGAAGAGCCCTTCGACGAACGGCTGAAACTGGTCGCGATGCCGCTTCAGATGACCGGCCGTGAGCAGTCGCATGTACCAGACCTGGTGGTAGTCATGAGTCATAACGCTGTCAGTACTCATGCCCTTTACCGAACGCATTCAGAGCGGAGCTTACCAAATATTCGGACTCTCCTCCTTCGGTTTGGAAGTCCTGCACGAGCTCTGCATGGGTGCGCGTCTCCATGGCGTCTAAGTAGTCCACGAACGTTTCCCAGAACGTGTCGATCGCCACCTCGCTGTAGCCGACGGCGATGAGCTCGCTCTTGGATTTTCGGATCTTATCTTGGATCTGGCCTCGCAGCGTGGCCGCGGCTGCTTTGTTCTCGTTGGAGCTGGATAACTGCTCGCAAAGAGCAAAGATAAAAGCGCGGAAGAAGCAGTTGCCATCGCCGCGCACGCGCCGCATCGAGCTGTAGCGTTTGTCCAGCGCCGCGATCCCGTGGAGAAAGTTGGTGTTGGCGTTGCCTTCGTACTCGGTTCTTAGCGTCGCAACGGCGATGGGATCGCTGATGAGGGGATTGGTCTTGCCCTGCGCGTCCATCCACTCGCTGATGACGGCCCCATCGGTGCCGAGACGCTCCAAGTAGTCGTTCGCTTCGGTAGGCTCAGCCATTGCGCGAGATCTGGATGAAGCCGAAGCCAAAGATCGAAGCCGGCGTTATTACTATGAAACCTGTATTATTGGATACTCTCATCATTAAGAGATGGCTGCACTCAGATCTCTAAAACTCGAACTCAACTCGGCTCCGACGATCGTTGCTGCATGTGCTCGCCAACGAGCTCTCAGGCATACATTCGTTGAAGTCGACGGAGAGCAGAGACGTCGACTGTTGCAACTTGCGCTGAGGTGGCTGTGCGTTGAGGCCTTTTGTTTCTTTGAGGCGACGTTCCCAGTCACCGGTGCTGAAACCAGTCCACAACAGTTCTTGAACCTGCAGGTCACCCTGAGAAGCCTCCAGCAGAGCGCTACAATTTGCAATTGGGAAATTTAGCGCGCGTAGAATACGCCTTATCTTCATGCTCCTCGAGTGTTCGACTTCTCCTCGAATATCGACGTCTTGGTCCGACGTGGTGTCCCCAGTAGCGCGATGTTTCATCTCGTCGAGCTCCAAATCTGGAAGTATCGATTCGAGAATGCTATGCAGATTCATTAAACACAGCGCGATTAGTCTGCCGTCCACTTCCGATTTCACCACGAAGCTCGTTTGTGTTGAAGAAGACGTAAGCACTTTTTCCAGGACAGACCTGTAGCGACTGCATTGTGACTTGGTGAGCCTTAGGGATGCGAATGATCCGACAGCTATCCTGACGGTTTTCCTATAGCGTGGACCTTTGATGTTCCAGAGCGATGGCGCCACAAAATGGTTGAAGAAGACAATATGGGCAGCTTCCAATAAGGTACCGTGCTCGCTTGCTGATGAAATGAACTCGGCAAGGTCACGGCACGCTCGACAGACATCATTGGGAAGACTGTCCATTTCAATCTCTAGCAGCGCCAAAAGGTGTGATGAAAGATCTTCGGTGCAAAAGAGGTGAGATATCTTCAGCTCATCAAACTCAGTAGATAGTGAGTACTGCAACTTTCGAAGCCACGCCTTTCCTTGAATCGCGAGGTGCTGAGCGATCGCCAAGCCAGCAAGACTAGGATACGAGAAGATGTTGTCGAGGCTATCATAACAATGCGCTTCCACCTCTGCTGAGATGAGATTCCGGACGAATTGAAGGTAGGCCTGCTTGAAATGGAGAAGTGGTGTAACACTCTGTAAGCAAAGAACTTGCGGTAGTGTCCGCTGTTGATCAATCGCGTCACCACAGATAAGAACCAACCTCGCGCACAAATTTGGATGCTCAATAACCTCTTGCAGTGCAGCAAGCAGCGATGTATACTCGTAGTCGTTTTGGACGACTTGTTCAACGTAGCGGCGCCGATCTTCGTTGAATTGGTGTGTTTTACGTACTTTGGCGCGTGTGAAACAACACCAAAAAAGAGGGGAGCAACACGACGCACTTGATAAAATGAAGCACAATGCCACCATCCACAAAGCAAAGGATACAACGTCTAGTAGATTAGACAGTGCTTGGCCAATAGAGTCGGATTCATGCCTCCCATTCCTGGGCAAATAGCTGACGCAGTATGTCGCGGTGACTTTGGAGTCTAATGACGTGCCCGCTCGTTCGATCGTGAAAGTAAATTGAGCATAGTGAGGGGTAGACCAACTCGACATTGATTTGTCACGAAACCGAAGTTGCTGGAGAGCATGCTGAAGAGCTTCTTTTTTGCCTCGGATGTCAATGAATGAAGGATCCCAATATCGCGTCTCAATAAGGTGAACAAGTTGCCAGTCTTTGTCCTCACGTTCATCGCTGTATTCACCGCCGCCAAAGCTCGCATTTGCGCTTCGAACTAGCCAGCAAGGTCTTGTGAAGGGGCAGAATCTAAGAACATCATCATTACTGACTGCGTGACCAATCTCGAACTCAGACACCTCGTCCTTCGCTCTGAGAGTAACACGGTAAGCTCCCGAATATCTGTCTGGATCCACGAATGTCACGGGAACATTGACAGCATCGCCACGAGCACCATCCGAGAAGAACGTTGTCGGGGGCAATACGGCAAGTTCATCGGGTGTGTTCTCAACTTGGAATCGGATCTGATGAGAAATGTTGAATACAGGCGGAATACTTCTGCTCGAAAGCTGGCAATGGTTTCGATGGACGCATTCTCCATCGCTCGAAATGCTGTAGTTGAACCCATCGAGCTCAAGGTGGGCTGCTTTCCCATCCAAATCAGCACTCATCCCAACTGTGTTGGAGTAGTCTGGGTCAGGTACGTACAACATCCGTCCTCTGACATCGGATGTGACTTCGCCACTGATTTCAGTTAAAAAACCAATTGAGTCGTCGGATACGGTTATCGGTTGACCTGTGAGCCAATGAAAGAGTGACCCATGCTTTGGCAAGTGCTCGACGATGAGGCGAGTTCCTGGCGAAAGCAAATCATAAGACGATAGCAAGAGAACGATAGCCGAATCTTCTTCAACCTGAAGCACAGTGGCAGAAGTGTTGTGTTCTGACCCGGACGGACTTGGGAAGATTAGAAAATCGTATTTGAGCGTGTCGTCTTCACTTGGCGTCTCTGCTTGCAGCTTGTACTCTAGTGTGTCAATGCATCCACGTTCCACGTTCACCGTTGAACTGTCGAATATGTAGACTGCTGAGGTCGAGAACGATTGGTTTTCAATCATACCTCGTCGAACACGATACGGCTCCATTTGGTTAGGGTCCTGGGCTCTAATGGTCTTCATCTGTGGCAAGTTTTCCATTTGTCGGTCATACAGATGCCCATACTTCGGCAACTGGGTAATGCGGATAGTCGGGTGAACTTTCAGTCCTAGAGTAGTTGGAGTATTACGATATTCAAATCCTGAGTCCTCCAATCCATCAAAAAGACCGAGTTGTCGGGCATAAGCTGATGAATCGCTGGTGTCTGCTTCATTCGAAGTTGTCTCACCGACGAGGTTGGCATATACTGGTATCCTGTCATCCACCTGGAGCATGTGATATCTCGTTGCCAGAGGTTTCTCGATACGATCGACGAAAATCTCAATAACTGCCTCATGTGTTGTGTTAACCAATCGTCCTACGACAGAACCAGAAGCACGATATCTCACCACACTGTAAGGATCTGCTTTCTGACCGAAAGCCAATCCACCAACGTCGACGTTGGTCTTATTCGATTTCGAAACGTACAGAAGTTTTTGTTGCTCTTCCATTGACAAATTGCGGAACCAATTGAGGTTCGCTAGGGTCAACTCGATTTTGTGTGGAAGTAGAAAAAGCTTGCCAAGTTTCGGAAGATCAAGGAGTTCTATCTTGACATCGTCATAAATCGAGTGGAGTTGAAGAAGTTCGAGCACCGTCTCTTCGTTTTCATCAATCCGAATGACTTTCTTGGTATCCAGAAATGGGCGAAAAGGCATCATCCACTCTTTCCAGATTTCACGCTTCACAACCCCGGCAGCGATCGGCGATCTATAGATGACGAAGTGAAAGAGATCGAATGCCGAACTATTCGCGTTGGGATAGATCCCTTTGTTTACTTGAGGCAGTATGTTACTGCTCATCTCGTCTGCAGTACTCGCAGAGTTGTCGGTGATGATATCCGATCCAAAATTGTTCGATTTATTCCCTTCCTTGAGTCCCTTGACGATAAAGTTAGCGATTTCATCGCCGTGTTCTTGTTTGAAGTCTAAGACCTTGTTCCGAATCCATTTGAAAGGTGTGTCTTCACTCACTGGTGGAAGAGGAACGCCAAAAAGACTGAACGACACACTTTTACCCCCGAACAGTCGAAATGACGCAGGGACGCGAGGGCCCTCGATCGAGGTCAGCTTCTGTTTGATCATGCCCCGAAGTCGTTCTTCAGCCGGACGGTCGTCCCACTTCGGGTTTCTGTATTGCCTGATCGGCGCTATTGCTGATCGCCTCAGCGGAGAGCTCACATTCCGTGGATTGTTGCCAATGAACAACCGATAGCTTCCTTGTATGTAGTCATAACTGATGGGTTCTTCTGGAAGTGGGGCGGAGTCTTTGCCTAGGCACTCGTGCAGTTCGAATGTTACCGGGTCCACGAACTTCACGAAAAACTCTGCGTGAACTCCTCTCACTGTGACCACAACGTGCACGACTGGGTTTTCATCCGCAATTTGGCGATAGTGTGGTAGTGCACAATCGCCAACTCGTGCAGAGAATAGACGACGCTCATAGCACGCGATGTCGTCGCCAACGAGGACTGGGTAGAAGAACACCAGCATGATGACGTGTGTTGAGATAAGGTCGACGCGGAAGCCGGGGTCCACGCACGATCGGAAGCGATTACTGATGCTGAAGAGAGTCAGTGTCTGATTGCTCTCGGCCCGTCGACGATAAGTGAACTCCACGCTGAATCCGTGGTCCATCGCTGCCGAGTAGAAGTCTTTAGCGCCGACAACGTCATTCGACGCAACCTGAGGTCGACGAACATCGCCATTCGGATCTGGGGCTAGGCGCACACCAAGCTGCCGTGTAGTTGTACCATCGTCGAGACTAGTGACCAGGTCAGGATCAAACTGGAGATCACCAAACGGACAGTCAAGTCCAATGTGTTCTTGGAAGGTCGGCGGGTCGGTCGCCAGCAGAGCGTCGTCGCCAGTGAAGTCGATCTTCGACGGCGATGATGTATTCGTGGGAGCCGAGATTCGGTCGAACGTGTACAAGCACGCAACGTTGAGGGTGCGGCGTGAGGCGAGGAAGCGCGAGATCATCTCGGCGCGCAGGTCATCTGGCAGAGCGGCCGACGCGAAGGGCTCAGTACACGCGGCCCACAGAGACACCGCGACAGCTGCGGCAAGCACCGGGGCGCGAAGGCGGCGCATCTCCCGCGGTGGTGCTCACCAGGCCTTTGTCCAAGTGGAGAAACGTATGATAATCTGCTCTGTTGTGCTGCGGATTGTTGCGGAGGTGACACTACTTGGCTTGAGTGACATCGCTAGCACATTTAACATTTTCACACTCAATAAACCACTTCTAGGTACCCCTGTATTGTAGCATGTAGCCTCTAAAATCAGGTTCAACATCTGTGTCTCTCGTGACATATAGATTACCGTGCACGACCGTACCCTTTGGCGGACGGCGGATCCGCTGGCGGACGCACTGGCTGGTGGACGAGAATGACGTTGATGCTCAAATTGAACGGTAGTGGACACGGCGAGGCCATGGCGGACGAAGAAGTGTTGGCGTGCGCACGATACGGCGATGACGAGCAGCTGCGCGCGCTGCTTCGCGACGCCAAGGACGGCGCTGAGCGGAGTGCGCTCGTCAACTACGTGCAACCGGAGACGCTCAACACGCCACTGCACATGGGTATGGTGGTCCTTAAGTCGTGGGAAATGAAGATTAACGTGCTTTTGTGGCGCACAGCCTGTGCAAATGGACAGTTATCATGTGCCGAAGAGCTGCTTGCTCACGGTGCGCGTCATTTGCCAAACTCGAGCGGCAATACGCCCTTGCGTACGTGAATGGGAGACGTTGGAGATCGTTGGAGATCGGTAGATGCTGACATCGGTATCGACTTGCCAGATTGGGCGATCCAGAATAAACATCTCAAGCTGGTGAAGCTCCTTCTGGAGAAAGTCGACGATCTCGATGTTCTCGTGCAGAACAAATTCGGTCATGGTTGTGTAACTGTCGCATTTCAAGCTGATGACGCTGATATTTGTAAGCGTCAACACCGCCACTGCACCGTTCATTCAGTGCTAACAATTCTTCCTCAGTGTCTGCATTACTGGTGCATAAGTCTGCGACTGAAGAACGCCTTGCTGCTGGCTCGGGTATGGATAATACAAAAATCCGAGAAGAAGTCGAGGACGATGCCGAGAACGACTCTGACGCGAGCTCCAGCGGGCCTCGAATCCTCCAGGAAACCGTGCTTGAGTTTGGATTCGATCCGTCTTTACCGACCCTAAGAGCTCGAGAGTTGGCACTGGACTGGGACAAAGATGTGTTTGGGACTACTGCCGAAGAGGATATCACTGGTGTGTCGATCTGGTCTGCGTCCCTTCTTTTGAGTCGATGGATCATCGACAATACCGGTGTTTTCGCGGGAAAGCAAGTGTGCGAGCTTGGTGCTGGTTGTGGCGTCAGTGGTCTTGCCTCTTACATGTACACAAAGGCATCACGGGTTGTTCTGTCCGATTTGTTCCAACACACAATTCAAAACCTCGAGTACAATGTCGCCATCAATAAGAAGACCCTTGCTGCGTTCCAACCACCACATATCAACGTCAATGGAGACCTTGGAGAAGAGCAAGGTTGCGACGAGTGTGGCATCATGCAGCGATTCAGTACCGAAAACCCCGACGGAAAGCTTCTGAAGTGTGGGGGCTGCAAGAGCGTACAATACTGCTCACGCCCTTGCCAGAAGAAGGCTTGGAAAACCCACAAACTTGATTGCAAGCGAATCCGCAGCGAGCAAGAGAGAGCAGAAGCAGTGAAACGCCGAGTCGTCGAAGTGGCCCCAATAGATTGGGCGAAACCAGACACATGGCCAATGGCAGACGACGGCACCTCGAAATTCGACATCCTTTTAGGCTCGGACTTGGTCTACCACCGTGATATTGTACCCGTTCTTGTCGATGCTGTGGATGGCTTACTGTCATCCACCCCTGACGCCAAGTTCATTCACGTGGCCTCCCAGGCCCGCGACTCGCTTGCGGAGTTCAAGGAAGCACTAGAGGCTCGGGATTTCAAAACTGATATTCAGATCGTACCCGACTCATACAAGACTAATCCATTAGTGGGAAGTGATGAGGTCGTGGAGTTGTTTGATTTACACTTCAACGAGATGAGCGACATCTACTGCTTGTACACATTCACGAGAAAATTTTAGTGGGCAGTTCAGGCGAATCAAGTAGACTTGCACAATGGATCAAAATTGAGCTCATTCGTATTCAAACCTTAGTATACTCTCGTGAAAGAAGATAGTTTGGCTCGGGTGGAGGGCCCACCGTGCTTGCCAGTAGCCCAAAAATCTTGTACCGACATTGACCGAACACTAATTCCCAGTTTGCATGAGGTGAGCCGCGTGAGTACGGGCTGATTGCTTTGCCTCCGTGTAGGCGTCGGTTTCGGGACGAACGATTGATTTGTAGCTCAATGGAAGTCTACACAATCTTGTGAATAGGATGCCGATGACAATTGGGCATTGAGAACTCACCTGTGCCGTTAAGATAAGAAAGGTATGCCAACCAAGAAGAATGGATACTGCCAACCCCGCCGAGACGGCAATGCAAAAAGCAAATTGGAGGCAAACGAGTGGTGCGGCCCGGAATTGCATCAGTATCGGGGCCTTGAATAATGCAACTAGCTGCGAAGAAGGGCATCAGCCGAAGCCTCTAATCATCCGTAACCATTATCACCACACCTTGTCGTACTGCAGTTGGGAAAGCGATCCGTACGCTGGTTGAAATGAAACAAAAGCGGCGTAGTAGCACCCAATCGTCAGCCATGTAAGAAACGAAAAGAAGTACTGCAGGAGCCACGACATTTAGTCACACCATGGAGCCGAGATGAGGATTCATGCCACCAGCACTTACACGATAGTTGTATCGCCCAATGCAATTATTCACCCAAGGGCAGTGATGGTCCATGTGCTCAACACAGCGATTGCAGACAGAGCAATGATGAGCGCGCTCGGGGCGTCGCATTCGGCACGAACGGCAGTACAAGGCAAGAGGCGGACGAGTCACTTCACGATCACCAGGAGGTAGGCCTTGAATCAGCGGCGGTTCTCCAATTACCACTGACAGAGATGGCAGCGTATAATGTGGGTCAGCAACTGCTAAGACTTTTGCTGACTGGACCCGCCGTTGGATCAACGCGTCACTGTCACATTTGCCTTCTTCCTCTTCATCAATAGCATCCTCATCGCTTGAACTGCTCTCAGACTGTTGAGGGACTACGGGATTTGGCGCATCTCGCTTCACGAAGCCCTATCAAATTCTCTTTGTTAGCGTAGTGCTTATAAACGACCTCACGGAGGAGCGAACGCACTGGATCCGTGGCCACACAAAGCGCGTAATTGAAGTAGATGTTGAACAGCAGGGTGATCGTTGTTGTTGCATGCAAGACCAGCTGCACGACCGCCGTCAAACGCTGTGGACAAAAGATCCTAGCGCGCATCTCATTCTATACCTGGGTTGTTGTCTCTGCGACTACTGGTACTACAGCGTAGGCGAAGATGCTGCCGACAGTGAAGATGAGACCTGGAGCACAGCAATGACTTCAGTGCAGCGCACGTGGCAGGTAAGCGGCGCAAAGACACACCCATGCCGAAGCAGACGAAGAAGGCGCCAGCCACGCGCATGAGGGACGTTGCGCCACGTGCGAAGACCGCGGCGCCGAAGAACAGCGCCTGCATCGGGTCGCGCCAATGCTCCACCCCCATTTTCAGCTGATCAGCTCTTTGAGAACCTCATCAAAAGTCCACTCCATTACATAATCAGCATTCAATTGGCCAGAAATACACAGAATAATAGTGTAACTCCAACTTTATTGGTCATATATGAGTAGCTCTTTGAATGTTGCAGTTACGCGGTCATTTCTCAAGGGAAATGGAGGTGCTCACGCTGAACGAACTCAAAGGCCTCTGTCTCCAGCGCGAGCTGCCGGTGTCGGGCACCAAGGCCGAGCTGATTGAGCGACTCTCGTGCGGTTCATTCAGTCGAGCCGCCAGCAGCTCAACGACATATCTAGCAAGGGCTTCGGAGGTGCTGTTTCCAAACGACTACGACGCGCTGAGGCTGCCTCAACTAAAAGAGATGTGCCGCGAGCGGCTGCTACCAGTGGGAGGAATCAAGGAGGACATCGTTAACCGTCTCAAGGCCTCTGACCCCCGCTATATGAGTCTCGTCCAGCTTAAAATACGATGCCGAGACGCTGCGCTACCAGTTACTGGTACGAAGGCCGACCTCGTCGACCGAGTGATGAAGAACACGAGCAGCAGTACGACCTCACTCTTGCAGTCAAAATCAGTTGACGACCTTAAAGAACTCTGTCAGGAGCGCGGCCTGCCTGTCATGGGCAAGAAAGATGAGCTCGTCGACAGACTTAAGCTCTCGTATATAAAGACGACCACGAAGACTCCCGAGAAGCCGCCGAGGGCAGCATTATCTTCTGTGGGATCAGAGAAAGATATTTCTCATCAGAACAAGAAAGGCACTGCTTCGCCTCCTTCGTTCGTGTCCATGACCATCCCTCAATTAAAGGAGTTGTGCCGAGAGAAGAAGCTCCCAGTCGGTGGTACTAAGGATGAACTCGTCGAGCGAACTAGCCGCTCATCGCCAGTGGCTCGATCTGCAAGCGTCAACTCTGCGTCAGGTGTGCCCGTGCCGACGATGCCTGCAAATTCCGATTACGGGTTGATGGCAGCATCTCAACTCAAAGACCTGTGTCGCAGTCGCACGATCCCTGTTATGGGGACCAAAGACGAGCTGATCAAGCGACTAAAAGAGCACGACAACTTTGTCCGAGTTACGTTCAAGAAACGCAAGAATCCAATTGCCGAAAGCGCTCCCGCCCATTCGGCTGTCACTAGCAATGGATCTAAGCGGCCAGCAACCAGTGCTCGACCAAAAGCCAAGAAAGCAAGGGCAACGTCTCAGATGAGCTCCGGCTCCAACTCAGCACCATTAGAGGCGAAAAAGAGCGTGCATGAGGAGAAGCATTCTACGTATGAACGCTATGTTGTGTACAGCACCTGTGCCTACCCACTTGACGGCTGGCATTCGTATGCTGGGCCAGGAGAACCGACGTTTTACGAGAGCTACGCGTCCAAAGAAGAAGCGAACAACCGAGTCAACAATTTGTTCTACAGCAAGAATCCGTGGGGTCTTGATTTACAAGAAATGGACGACACGCTCGACATCGACGAGCGTTGGGAAAATGGTCTTCTTAAACTGTCAGTCTGTCCTCCAGACAGTGAGGAATGGGTTGTTGCGGGGAAACAACTGGGTGCAAGAGCTACCGACGAAGACAGCGACGTCGTGATGGTCTCTGGGTCAGACACAGAAGACGAACGCTACGTTACAGCCTTTTGATGAAGCTACGGAAATTATTTTTGTTATCTTCACAGCGTTAGCTCACGAAATCCTGTTCTGGGCGACAGCACGGCCATGTCGATTTTGATCTGGCTTGAGCTGCTTTGGCTGTGGTGGTTGCTGTCTCCTTCGTAGCAGGACTGCCACTCTGGTGAGTGATTGTGCTGGTACATGGAGTCATCCGTAGGGCTTCTCTGCAGTCGACGACATGCCCTCAAAACCAAGAACATCACAGACCCGAGGAACCGAACAACAGTGAAAATCCCCACGACATACGCGAGGCCAAGCAAGTAGCACGAACTAGACATGTAACTGGTCATGGAGTAGACCCAAGCGGCATTGGTGACTAGCCAGCAGAGGAGAAGCGTTGACCAAAACGATCTAAAGCTGTTGTCCACGTCCTTTTCGTCTGTGATCGCACGTTGTTTCTCGGATTCGATGAATTTCTGTCGAGCGACAATTTCCTTCAGCTTCCCACCGGTACTTGATTTCGCCATGGTGCGGACAACCGGAGTTTCCAAGCCGTTATCGTAGCTACCACTAGACTCATTAAGATTGCTGTACGAGTACACATCGAGAACGTTCTGCGCATACGAAGCCACATCAATATAGCACGAAAAAGCTGAAGAGCTTTCGAAAAACAGCACTTACCACGTATGTCGGGAACATGAACACATACTGGAGTGTGCAGAGCACCAAACAAATGTCTCCGTGGAGAAGTGCCGATAGAACAATCAGACCTACCGTCGTTGAGACGATCCCCGTAAGCTCCAAGTTGGATACATGGCACGACGGTAAATCCTCGCGCGGGTCATCCACATCAAGATTCGCGAGAAGCCCGTAGATCGAAATGCAAATTACAGCCAACATCACAACTCCGAAGAAGATAATGCCAAAGAAGTAGAATAGTGCTGTCCGCTTCTCTGTGCGATTGCCGAGTGCGAATACGACTGTACCAATAATCAGCGCAACGTACACTCCAAGCACACCCTGAAGTAGACCCCTTAC
The DNA here is from genome assembly GCA_023335855.1 of Pythium scleroteichum. Lineage (NCBI taxonomy): Eukaryota > Oomycota > Peronosporomycetes > Pythiales > Pythiaceae > Pythium > Pythium scleroteichum. Next base: position 3,600 of record JAADVR010000068.1, on the reverse strand, counting down.
ATCGGTGTAGAACATGAGCGTAAGCACGAAGTAGATCGTCAAGAACACGTTGCTCAACAGAAACCAGTTCCAAACGTTTTGCCAGAAGAGGAAGACAAACTGGACCGTGAGAACACCCTTCCGAAGGCGACTGTGGCCACTCTCGTTCCATACGCGGCCAATCTTGCTCAAAACGAACAATCCACCAAGGAACGATGAGTCAAATTGAAGGCGACGCTGCTTGATCAAATCGACTAGCGTCTTGGGAACATCCGTCTGTGCGATAGCATCTTTGACGTAATTCATTGTCCAGTTGCGGCCTTTGCTCACCAGCAGCTCGAAACAAAGAATGCGATCATCTACAAGACACACGTTTCCCTTGAACGGACCAAGGTCTCTTCGTGACGCTGCCAAGCTGCGGAAGTATTCGAGTAAAGGCCCGTTGCCCTTCTCTGGTCGGATGGCTTCGTATCGATATGCTGAGAACTCTCTGGGCAAGACACTTACGAATCCACAGACCGATTCAAGCGACTTGTCCATAATACTTGAAATCTTGCGCTCAAAATTTTGTGCCGCGATGACTGGATTCAAATAGTTTGGTTGGTTGACGGAGACTTCACCCGCAACAGCTCCAATCTGGTGGTCACGGTCCATTGTGCGCACAAGACGGAAAATAGCGTTCGGTTTTGGGGTTGTGCCTGCGTCTACAAATACTGTGTAAACAGGAAGAAGTTGCTCTGCGAAGGCGCTGAAGAGCCATGTGTGCGAATGAAGCCTTCCTCCTTTGTGCTCCTTGAGGGCGTACATGAGCTGAATGGGCGGGAAGAAAGCTTCAGAATTTTCTTCACGGACGAATTGAACAGTTGTCTCGAAGAGATGCATCTGAACATCAACGCCCACACTTGTGACGGCCATGACTTCTTCATCGAATGCACCGATTCCACGGAGGTAGTCAAAGCATGAACTCTTGGTCTCGCTTCGTCCGTCCGAGATGACAGCGACGACAACATTCTCCCAAGCTTTATCGCCCCACAACTCGCACATGAACTGTAGATTTCGAGCAATCCCCTGTAGCGTCATGGACAGCTTGGGGCCTTCCTCGCTAGCCACAGTAACCATGATAAATGTACGAATGTTGCGTTGAAGCTCGTCGACGCGCAACTGAAATCCGTCATCAGTGAAGCGAAGCGGATTTTTTGTAGTCACCGCAGTGTATCGCATGTGTGTGAACTCCTCTTGTTGCCAATAAGGTGGGCGAAGCCCCTGCCACAACTCTTGGACGCGCGGAATGGATGTCTTCTGGATCTGGAGTTGCGGTGGGAGGGAGGCCTTGCGAACATGCTCTTGAAGTGAGTAGTACCACTTCTCGAGTTCTTCAGCACGCTTGATTAGCTCCATCGCCTTCTCCCGGACGCTTTGTTTTAAAAGTAGATCCTGTTCGGCCTTACTCGCACGCGCGAGCAGCTCACCAGCTTCTGCATATAGCTGGGTCGCCAGTAGAGGGTCTGCGCTTCTCTCTGCGTCAGCGGCATGTTCAATGAGACGAAATGCTGACTCATACGGCATATCCCCATGGGAATTGGGCACTCCAAGTCCGCTCGCTCGGCGCTTGAATGAAATCTGAGTGTCTCGAACCTGGCCGCTTCGCGGCTGATAACTCGACACGGTCGATGCGTCGTCACTTTCGTGCACATACGGTCGAGCGGTTGGTCGCGTGTCGAACCACAACGTTGTCTCATCCGCGGGCTGCGAGGACAGCGGAGGCGACGAGTCCATCGAGAACAGTGTGTCAAAGCGCGTGGCGTTGGTTGGTAGCGTCATGTAGGATTCGTTTCTGGCCGGGCGTCGACCCGAGTACGAGTCGCCCGCAGACATAGGCTGTGAGGACGGCGCGCGCGACGAGCCCATGGAGATATGCGTATCGAAGCGCGTGGCGTTGGGCGGCAGCGTCATGTAGGATTCGTTGCTCTCGGGCGCACGCCCCGCGAACGCATCGTCGTCCTCCGAGTCGCTCGGAGGCGCCCCGCGCAGCGCTCGCATGGCGCGCAGCCGCGCCAGCAGGCCATCCATCTTCGCGTCACTCATGCTTGACTCGAGGCCAGTCGGAGGAAGGTGGCGAAGTGACCGAGAAGAATGGTTCTCCGGACACTTCGTCCGAAGAAGGGCTCGGGGTGCGTAAACCCGTCACATACCGTTCGATATTCTCAGGGCTCCCTCTAGAAACGCATACTGTAGCGCATGTTGAAGTTCCTGGCTGGCTTTGGGTTGAGCCTTACCACGACGGTGAAAGCGGAGGCGGGTGGCGACTCACGAAGCGTTAGTGCTACGAGAGGGGTAGCAGGAGGATGTGCCGGGTGAAGTACTTGGAAGTGTCTACGGGGGCGTGCTGACACCATCATCGTGTCCTTCAAACCCATCCTGTTAAAAATAATGCACTAACCTTGTCATAGTGACATGGCTACAGCTCTGAACTTGGCTCGGTCTTGTCGAGCTCGTTGTGGGGAGCGGTCACTGAGAGTTCTCATCATTTATTCGCCACTTTCAAGGTGATCTTCATGGAGCTCCTCAGGCCCCGTCATTCTTCTATTCGCTGACACATTCGTCTTCAATTTGCACGAACCACCGAAATTAGCTCCCCAGTCAGTGGCTCGTCCCAGTTGATGGACAGCAGCGCGCCACTCTCCATCAAAATGGAAGCGAAGCGCACTGATTGTTGCTATGCGGCGCAGTGCATAACACTATGCGGGAGCCAGGGTTTGTCTATAGAGGATATCTTGTGCGGTGGGTTCTGCTAAGTTTTGGCCGAAGGCGGCGCGCCGAGCAAGATAACAGAAATGAACGTTCCGCGAGGATTGTCGAGCTTCATCCCTGAACTTGCCACCGTATCTGCTTGGTGGATTGTACTGGGTGTGGAACTACCATTGAGCCGACTCAGGAGTTGTGAGCAGGTTCGGAGATTCACATCCTCCCGTATGCGCGTCCTCGAGGTTTGTAGACGACTCAACTGACTTGACTGCCTCGCCTTCGAGGGATGGGCAAATTTCCTCGCCTCTCGCCGACACGATCGTGGGAGCTGGTGAGGGTGGCATCGAGTGAGTCGCTGTACGCTTGATAAGCTCTTTTTTCCTGTCGCCGACTGCCAATCCGCGCCGGTGCTCCGCCATCATTAGGCCGATTCCAGATTGGATGAATTTCTTAAATCATTCACGGATATTAGGTAAGCTTAGTGATCCCAGCATTAAACCAGCTGGTTCATGTTGGCTATGAACCTCACAGCCTTCGAGATTGGAAGTAGCTTCATTATGAAGCCACGTCGAATCTTGGAGGTCAACATTACGGGGCGTACAGGAGGCTGCCGCCTACCGTATAGTCGAGCCATACACGTCAGCTCGCAGAGCGTTATGAAAGTCGGTTGAAGTCGCCTCGCAGATCCGCAACCCATGCCGTGCGGAGAACCGCGAGGAAGCGTGTGACGGTCCCAACAAGCTCTCTCTGCTGTTGAGTTAGCCTACGCGCACATAGAGGGATATTCATAACTTCGGCTTCAGTTCGGGTACGTGGTCGTGCCGTTCGGGTAGAAGTAGTAGAGCTTGTCCTCGATCCCCTGAGCGTTGCCGTCGG
>JAADVR010000067.1:0-84050 GCA_023335855.1 Pythium scleroteichum | reverse complement strand
TGTTGCCACCATACCTCCGCCGTTCTTGTCCTTGCCGTTCTTGTCCTTGCCGTTCCCAGTCACTGGAGCGGCGGTCGTCGGAGTTGGGGTCGGTTCAGGCTTGTAGCCACCGTACTTGCCACCTTTCTTGTCCTTGCTACTCCCGGTCGGAGCCACAACCCCTCCCTTGACCAGACTATTCGGGCATGGGGTCGTGGTTACTTGGACACCATTGCGCGGACTCGACGTTGAGAACTTGTCGGTCACCTGACGTGGCGAGTTGACTCCGCGAAACGCATTCGCGTGTTTCTTGCGCCCACCGTAGTTAGATGGTGAGCCAACTTGGACACTACCATCGTTATCGGCTTCGAGGACCGAGTTGAGGGCACGATGGCGTGGACCAGCACCTTGGCCGAATTCACTTCGGCCACCTTCATTGACACGTGGAGCGGGTGGCGCTCCGAGCAGCGGTCGCAACGGTTGAGATCGCGATAATGGCTTTAAAAATGCTCTTGGCGTAGATCATTCTGATCCTTGGGTCTTGAAAAGGTTTGCTCGAAGGCTTGGTGTGAAGACACGAGTAGTGCTTCTCAGGCTGCGGAGTTGCACAAGTTGCTCAGATTTCAAAGTGAGGTCAGTCCTGTGGCCCGGTAACAGCTTCGTGAGCATCAGAAAGCGAAGCAGCTATGTGTTGCCTGGTAGATCCAAAATAGGTATCGCTGATACGCCCAGCAAGCGTGCGTATCCATCTTCAGAATCTTACCACATCCTCACACATCACAAGGTCTCATGATTGGTCGGTTGTCCGGGGTTCTCAGAAGCAATGCACCTCCAGCGCAACTATCTTCATCTCATTGACCAACAAAAATACATTGAATACATTGAAGGGAGGAAGGTTGAAGTTGACCTTGGTAGTATCCTTGGAGCACTCATGTAATATTCCATTTGGTCAATACCAAACCATCCAATCACAGAGATCACAGCTTTGCAAGGCGAATTAATGAGTATCCCATCATCATGATTGGCTCAGACAACCTCTCGCAGTTTTTACGATGAGTTTAGCAAACTGGAGTCTTGTTAGTGTTGTGGCATCGATGATGCTCGTCGGGCCGACATTTGACCGGCATGCTCGAAGAAGTACTCGCGGTTCGCTCGAAGATTGTCCACATATTTCTTTGCCTCTGGGAGAATACCAGCGATGGCGTTCCACAATGGAGCAACCAAGTAGTCGATGAAGTTAACTTGCAAACGGCATTTGACTACTTCGTCGTCGAGATTGATAATATGAGGTGGAACCACCATTCCAGCCGCCTCCGATTTCTTTGCTTGCATTGTGAACTCTTGGCAAACCAGATCAACCCACTTGCAGGCAATTCGGAGTGGCCTTGCAACATTGCCGAGGTCAGAGCCATGAATGATCATGTTGAGCATCAGCTGACGGCCATCCGTCACATTCTCGAAGTCAGCAACCTTGCTCACGGTAGCTAGTTCCCCAAGTAGTTTGGAATGATGCTTCATATCGGTTGCGAGAATGCACCGAATAACGTTTGTCCGAACTGATACCCGCATGCTGGAGCTAAGGTCCCGAAAGATATCGCACCCTGGAGCTAGTGGCAAGGATTAGGTTAGCGACATTCGTTTGGATACTGTTCATTCGTGTACTCACTTCGAAGAACCGTGAACGTCGTTGCTGCGTGGTGATTTTCAAGGACAGACATGTCATTGTAGCATAGAGCGAGATTGGAACTGGACTCAATCTCGAACTGGTTGTCGTTTCCCGGATGATCTGCGTCATGTCCGAGCGCGGCAACAACAATGCTGAGTGCTTCAAACTCTTTAATAACGCTCAGAACGGATGTGTCTCGGATTAGTCGGTACGAAGAGAGAGCGACATCAAATGCATGGTAAAAGTTGTGATACGGTACGTCTCGATATCGTGCAGAGATCGTGTCGACGAAGGTACGCAATGTTTGCAGGTCGATGCGAAATGTCGTGATGAGGAACAGGCCCTCGAATAGAAGAAACGAGTAGTGCTTCAACTCAACCGGAGTTTTTGACAGAGGATCAAAATCGTCGCGCAGCATTTCGTCACTCACCGCAGAAAACTTCATGGTCATCTGTCGCCAGCGGTTCACCAAAGAGCTAGCCCGCGTGACTCTAACTAATGATTTTCGGCTTCGTACTCGAGCACTAACCGCGTCGACGGCAGCATCAAGGTCAAGATCTGACTGAGGAGAAGGCGAACAGTCTGCATCCTCTTCTTCACTAACTCCTTTCATCGAAACAACACGCGCTTGGATAGCTAGATCCCGTTTTCGCTTCCAGAAACATTTGGCGAGGAACTTCCCCAGCGCCCAGCATGCGTATGCGAACGTGCTCCATTTGTTTCGAGGTACTCTCTTGGACTCGTCAAACCCCGATATGTCGAGCAGTGAGTGGACACTTGCGACTTCATGCTTCGCACTGGACTCCTCTTCATCGTGTATGTCCATCACCACCCGATTGGCCCAGTAGTCAGCTTGTACCTTTGCAAACATTATCAAGGAAGAATTGATTCGAAGTGCGTGTGACACAAGTTGGCTGTACACGTCGAGAACCTTCTCATCAAAGTTCTTGATAAGAGGATGCGCGCCCGGGTCCAGGAACCGAAACGAATTAACTGCCTGAATGACGCCTAGAGTTTGGTTGTTCTTGTCGAGGATAGGGAAAGTAAGGAGCGACTCGGTCTTGAACCCAAACTTTACATCGAATGACCGGTCAAATCGCGGATCTTCGTACGGATTGCGAACAATGAGAGTTTGCTGTGAGGACGCAACAGTACCTGCGATACCTTTGCCATACGGGATGCGAATACCATTGACACTTCCCAAAGTACTCAATGACCAAAGCTCTGACTTGATCGGATCTGCGACATATAGGGTCACACGCTTCGTATTGAAGATGTCCTGGCCGATCTCGCATATCATGTTCACGAGTGCGGAAGGATCATTGATGTTCTCTACCTGGAAGTGCGCGTTGAAAAGTCCAATGAGCTTTTTCTTCTGGAGTGTGGATGTGTTCATGTCTTCGTTCTTCTTTTTCAAAACCACTGCTAACGCGAGCGAGGCTAGAAAAGGCTTGAGTGAGATGACATCGTAGTGGTGTTGCTCTTCCTTTGATATGAAGAGCAGGCCGGCGTATGAAGCAGCCATAGTCCGTGGAAGCGGCAAGAAAACAATCGTACGTGGATCCAGTGAGCCGACCAACGACGGCACTTCGTGATGTGTGGTGAGATCTAGCGGTTCCACACGCTCTACGCTTTCAACGAGCCGGCGAAAGAAGCATTCTGAACTATCGGCATTCTCCTCTTCTGCAATTTCACCGATTTTCTTGAAACTGAGAACTACTTCCGGAGGAAGCTCACCAACCTTTTTGCTCTCACTCGGGTCCAATTGGCCATGAGCAAGAACTCGACATTTCTTTTTGATAGGGTGAAAATCAAGAAGGCAGATTGCATCTGACTGTGACTGCAAGAGTAGCTTCTCGACCAACTGATTCAAATTTGGCGAAACCAGCCAACGCCGTTCTTCTCGATTCGCTGCCGCGACCTCCTCATCTTCATCTGCTTGGTCGTTGACTGCTTCGTCGTTGACCGCGCTGCGTGAGTCTATTTTATCCGTAGCAATCGCCAATGATGCCGACGAAGGCGTCGTTGTCAGTTGATGTTCTGTCATAGCGGACAAGGGAAGGACAGTCTTCTGCAAGAACTCATCGAGTAAATTGTACGCGCCATTGGTCTTGCAATAGAGCTGCTTCAGATCATACTGATACACAATGTTCTCAAGCGTCGTCATAGCCGCCGCGAAGATCGCTGTCGGGAAATTCATCGACCGAAGGCTACGTGCTTCGACAACGAAAATCGGTTTCCCATGCTCGTCCGCAATGACGCTTGCCAGCGTGCTGCAACTTCGCACTTCAGCGCGCAAGTCAACATCATAAGCCGAGTCGTACGAGGATAACGCCTGAAGGTCCTGAACGTACATCGAAGCGTTTTGGCGTGGTGTCCCAAGCGACTCGTCGCTTGTGACAATCGCTTCTAGTGCAAACTTGTCCAAAGGCACCTCGAAGCCTGCGACCCCTGGCTTGGTGCACGCAGTCACGTTGAGTGTGCGCGATTGTCCATCGAGCGAGTACAAGACCGCCCAGTCGGCGTTCAGTGCGTCGGTCGTCGACAAGAGCAGCGCGTCGATCGTCTTGAGCAGCGTCTCCTCCGACTGCACGACATCTCGCAGCCGAACGTTTGCGAGCTGGCGGTAGAACCGGAGCTCGTTGCGTGCGACTTGGAGCCCGTCGCAGGCCTCATCGGCCACGTCGCTCGGCGTTTCGGCTGGCGCCACCGCCACAGACTCGACCAGCGGCCCCGTCGTGAACGACCTCCGCGTTTCCCCCGCGAGCAGCGTGTCGGACGAGCCGCTCACGCCGAGCCCCTTGAGCGGCTTGAGCGGTTCCAAGTGGATCCGGTAGTCGTTGGTCGGCGGCTTCTTGCTGTGCTTGCCCTTCTGCGGCGGCACGGGCGTGAACTTGCGCGCGTCCTCGGCACCACCATCGGTGACGCCCGGCTTGGCCACGATCGAGGGGAAGAAGACGGGCGTCTCGCACCCAAGCCAGCTCAGCCGCGTCATGGCGTCTCGCGACTCGCTCTGCGCACGCGGGCCACCGCCGCCGAGCTTCTGCGCCCGCGGTATCAGACTTCCATGATCCGATTTGGGAGAAGATACGTCTTGTCGCCCGTGTGATGGCGCGAGCCTCGAAATAGCGAGCGCCGATTTAGCCGCGGCATTCCTGCGGCCGTGGTTTCCCTTCCGAGTGTGTTTCCCGCGTGCGGGTTCAAGGGAAACGTACTGTATTAGTACTTTCAACTACCTAGATTAGGCAGCGGCATTCGAACAATGGCGTGAAGGTCTGCCGATGGGTATGTATAGCCGCCTGTGAATAGCGACGTCGCGGGCGACGTGACTCGCGATGTCGCGCGCGTGGACGCTCGTGGACGTGTCGCCGCTGGCGTTGGCGCATGTCTGGAGCTGCGTCGCGCTCTTCTACGCTGTCTGTGGCACGTTCCTCGCGTACCAGGCGGCCGCGTACTTCTACATCCCGATCAAGGCCATCCCGATGCTCACGATCATGGCCTCACTCTCCATCGGCGTGAGCGGCGCGTACTTCACTCCCATCGGCGGCATCTACTGCGCGCTCGCGGCCGTGCACTACTACGGGCTGCTCAAGATGGTCGTGCTGACGCTGCGCTTTAAGCGGCTCGTGTTCGCGACGGCCGACCCTAAGTCCGCGTCGTCGATCCTGGACCGCGTCGGGCGGATGTCCATGCACCGACTCTCGTTGACTATGCAGCCGACCCTGCCGCCGCCGACGTCGCGGGTCCGCCGGCTTGGCCAGTTCACCAGGGCGTGTGTGCTGTCGCTCTGGCGGTCATTCAACGTCACGAGCCCCAACTACGGTATCGCGTACGTCGCGCGAGAGCTCATCCAGACGGGCATTCAGACCTACCAGGCGTACCGCCTCAGCGCGCTCGTCGCGCGCCAGTGGATGAACTCGGTCATCGTGATCCTGCTCGTGCTCAACTGCTGGGCGACGCCGATCATCACGTACTTCGTTCGCTCCTCGCTCGGCTACGCGCGGCTGCTGTGTCTGCTGGTGAACTTGGCCCTCGATTTCGTGTCCTACATCGTGTTCCCCGTCGCGCTCTTCCTGCCCTACTACAGCGACTTTAATGGACAGATCGGCAACTTCGACATCCACTTCTGGTACACGGATGTGTGGCTCATCCAGGTCATCAACGAGTGGCAAATGCTGCTTATCACGTCACTTTGGGACGCTCTGTCCAAGTTCTTCATCGCCTACAACATCACGCGGTCGCTTCGCTCGATTCCAAAGCTGCTTTGCTGTCGCGGCGCAGCAGTTGGCCCCGGACCACATTCGCAAGCACCTACGAGGACACCTTTCGCCGTCGTTCCGGAGCCGCTGTCAAAGCGAAGCAAGGATTCAGCTAGCTCATTTAGCGTGCAACCATCGTCACACCCAACAGAGTCTCCGGATTGGCGGGATAGAACGGAAAGAGGTGGCCATCGCATCCTTGCATTCTGGGGACTCGTTGTCCTCGTCCTCCATATCCAGACGGCTGCGACGGGTAACAATAACAGTTGTATGATTCAGGTACGACCTTGGCTGACGAGACGGCCAGTCTGTTCGTTGATGGAACTGAGCTGTCACGATGGGAAACTTTCGGGCAACGCGTCTGACTTTGACCACGCGATCGAATCCATCCAGAGCGACTGGCTCGCGTATTTAATCATCCGGCACTGTGAACACGTCGAGATCACACCGAATATTCACCAACTTCCGTGGCTCATGGGACTCAAGATCTATAACTCGACGATCGAGAGCTGGGATGAGGACGCCGCACTCACTCAGACTCACAACCCACAGATGACGTTCATGTTCCTCGTCATGATCAAGGCCCAAGCCATCCCTCCGGGCAGCTACGACCAAGACTACCCCCACAAGTTGTTTGACGTGGAGCTGTCCGAGTGGAACGTGACGTCCCTACCCGACGAGGTCGCGGATGTGTGGCCGGCGGGGATGTTTTTGGTGTTGGAGGGGTTTGAGTTTGCAAGTTTCCCGCCGGCGTTGGCCATTCTCCGGCCAGCAGGTCTCTCTATATCGTCGAACAACTTCAGCGACATCCCGTCCGAGTTTTGGGAGAACGAGGGTCTCGTGTTTCTGAACCTCAACGCGAACCCGATCACGGAGCTGCCGTCCACACGGCCGACGCCGCTGGACTACCAGTTTCTGAGTATTGTGGCGACACAGATCTCGCGATTGCCGTCGTGGGTCGAAGGCACATCTGTGTACGAGACGTATGCTGGGAGCACGCCGTTGTGTGGGTCGCTTGAGGCTGGGAACGCGAGTGCGTTGGGTCTGACGGCGACTGAGTTGTCGTATTTCCAAGGGTATGTGAACTGCATCCCCGCGAGTGAGTATCCGTGTTTGACGCACTACCCGTTGACGGACGAGCCCTTCCACAACCCTTCGAAAGCTGAATAGGTTTTGGAGCAATGAGCACTTCCCAAAGACAAGCAGTCACCCATGTTTTTGACAGAGCATAAATTTAGGATCTCCTTTGCTTCTTTGAGCTGTGAACGACAATTACAGTCGGAGATTGTGCAGAACGACCAGTAAGATGCCGACGAAGAACCTGAATCTACGCGTTGAAGTGTCGTCATGGATATTCGTGGCGATCTGGTGTGGGGTCGCCCTCTTCTACACACTCTGCGGTCTCTATCTCGCGTTCCAGGCTGCTGTATACTTCTACATCCCGTCGCGCGCAGTTTCGTTAATGCGCAATATGGAGAACATGCGCATTTCTGTCAACGGAAGGCATTTTGCCACCATCGGCAGAGTGTACGCGACGATTGCTGCTGCCCACGGCTACCACCTTGCGCGTATCATATTCCATTCGGTGCGAAACAGGCAAATCGTGTTCGGCTCCAAAGGCGCAATTGCTGTAACCGTTCATCAAGGCGCAGCAAAGCCACTCATTCGAGTAAAGGCCATCATGAAATCTTTGCTTCCCAAGTCCTCGTCGTTGCTTGCCCGACTCGTCCTCACCGCGAGCTCGTCTCTCTTGTCCTTGTGGAAAGCCTTTGGAATCGACAGCCCCAGCTACGGAGTCACCCACGTTGTTTGAGAACTCATCCAGACGGGGTTTCAAACCTTCCAGGCATATCGGCTCAGCGCTTTCGTAGCTCACGAGTGGATGAACTGGATCGTTGTCGCGCTACTCGTGCTCAATTGCTGGGCGACGCCACTCATCCAGTTTCTTCTGCGATCTTCATTGAGTCGATCCAGGTTTCTTGCCCTCGTGGTCAACGTCGCACTCGACATTGTAGCCAACTTCATTTTCCCCACAGCTCTTTTCCTTCCCTACTACGCTCAGTACGATACACTTGTAGGGAACTTCCCGCAGCTCTTGTGGTACACAGATTCGTGGTACAGTGAACGAGTGGCTAATGCTGTTCATCACGTCGCTTTGGGACGCGCTGAGCAAGTTCTTCATCGCCTTCAATATCTCGCGTTCACTGGCGTCGATCACGCGGTTAGTGCATTGTCGAAATCTTCTCACTCCACGGCCGCTTACAATCGTCGACATTCCGACAAGCCAAACGAGCGTTGCCCCCATCATCTTTCCAAATAGTGCGCCATCCAAGTTATCTGCGCCAGAGATCCACCCTCATGGCTGGCAAGCACGAGCTGAGCGGCTAGGCCACAGACTTCTCGCTTTGTGGGGTATCGTCGACAAGTTCGACCCACCAATGACCAGTGCATCGTGGCAGTGCGACCGTGGCTCGCGACGCGACCAGTGTGCTCACTGATGGAGATCAGCTGCCTCAATGGAAAACTGTTTGGAAACGCCTCGGACTTTGACCGTGCGGTGACATCTGTCGAGGGCGAATGGTTGCTGTTCCTGGTGATTTGCCATTGTGACGGCGTCGAAGTCACGCCTCGAATCCACGAACTACCACGCTTGATCGGCTTCAAGATTTATAACTCGACACTGGTAGCGTGGGGCGCCGACGCCGCACTCACACAGACCCACAATCCGTGGATCCTCGGCGTGTACATGGTCATGATCAAAGCCCAAGCAGTTCCCCCAGACATTTACCACCACGATTTCCCTCGAGCATTGTACGATATTGAGCTCTGTGATTGGAACGTGACATCTTTCCCGGATGCAGTCCTCGATGTGTGGCCAGCAGGAATGTCATTGCTCGTGGAGAAATTCCAGTTCAGCGAGTTTCCACCAGTGCTCGCAAAACTGAGACCAGCGGCCTTGTCGCTTGCCTGCAACAATTTCACCGAGATCCCAGAGGAACTATGGGCCAACCCAGTTCTCACCTTTTTCGGCTTCACGGGGAATCCGCTGCAAGAACTGCCCTCTCAACGACCGGTGTCGTCCTCGTTTTGGACGTTGAGTGTTATGGCCACTCAAGTCGCGCAGCTCCCATCGTGGGTCGGCGACTCTTCCATTACAGTGCTCTTATCCGGCAGCACGCCATACTGTGCGAACTTCCTAGCAGGAGATGGCGGTGGACTCAATTTGACCGAAGGAGAGCTCACCAAGAGGCAACAATTCGTCACATGCACCCCAGTTGAGGAGTTCCTTGACATCACAGTGTATCCACTGCGTGATGAGCCGATCCTCAACCCCACCAAAAATCGCTGATGCGGACTCTTCCAGAAAACCGAGACAGAACGCGACGGCTGGACCAGTCGTAGTACTCACCAACTGAAACATCCATTCCACGCAAGAATAGCCAACAGACACGCAAACGTGTATCACTGCCCCGCGAGCTTCTCAGAAGAGCTTGTCGGTCGACAACATTTGCTGGAAAATGGACGCAGGTGTCCACGGTGACGTGTCGCGACGGGTCTTCGATTGATCTGGTGCGGCATTGTCTTCTTCTACGCAATCTGCGGGCTGCTTTTAGCCTTTCAGTCAGCCATGTACGCGTACATCCCATCTCACGCCCTCGCGTTCTTCCGGAACTTGGGAGGCCGTGCGAGGCAAATACTTCGTCAGCATCGGCGTCGTATACGCAGTGATTGCCGCAGCCCATTTCTACAAGCTACAGAGCATCGTTTACCACTCGGACCGACATAAAACCAGGCATTCCGATCGAGCGATACGCCCGTGGTTCTTCCAGACTACGCACCATGGCGACATGCTCAATTGGACAAGTCGAAATTCTGGTGCAACTCACCGTCCCCTTACCAACGAGGCGTCTTGGCCATGTAGGGACTCGTGGTGCTGATTCTCCACGTGCGATCACAAGTCACACGTGACAATCACCAATGTATCCATCAAGTCGGCCCCTGGTTCACAACGTGTGCTCGCTCATGGAAATCAGTTGTTATGACGGTCACCGAACAGGCTCGGCCTCGGAGTTCGACCACGCGATAGCCTCCATCCAGCGTGAGTGGCTCCTGCTTCTCGTTGTTCGCCAGTTCGGAGCCACCGAAATTACTTCTCGCATTCATGAGCTGACGTGGATGGTTCTCTTCAAGATGCACAACTCAACACGTCTGAGCTGGGACGCAGCACTCACTCATAACCACAATCCGAGAATATTCAGCGTCTTCACGATCTCCATCAAAGCCAACGCGCTGCCACGGGGTTTCTATCACCATGACTTCTCCCCACACACTCACCGACGTCGAGCTCTGTGACTGGAACGTGACGACGTTTCCTGAGGAGATTTTGGGCGTGTGGCCGGAAGGACTGTTCTTGGTGGTCGAAAGGTTTCGATTCCCAATTGTTTTGGAAAATTTTGGCCCAGCGTCGTCCAACGGCTTTGTCGCTTTGTGTGGAACAAGTTGTCGGAGATTCCTCACGAAGTGTTGGCTTGCTCTTCGTGAGTCTCTCCAATCCGAGACCTGCCGGTTGAGCCGCCTGCGTCCCAGTCCTTCGTGTGGCTGAGCATGCTCGCAACGCAGGTACCACAGTTGCCCGCGAGGATTAAAGAGCTCAATTGCATCGCACTCCGCACAGTCTATCCGCTCAACGAAGAGCCGACCAAAGGAAGCTAGTCGACGCCACTCTTTTCGACCGAACCTTTCGGGATTGATGTCAAGACATGATGCCATAGTGCAGTCGGGGCTTTCGTGTAGGGCCGCCTTTACCAACCGCCTGTCGTGTCCACTTCACGAGAAGTAACGCACACAGCGCGGTTCATTCTGGCGCCGTCACGCCAACGCGGTCCTATCCACCGGCTTCCTTCGCCCCCAGCTTCTCCCGCCGTGCCATCCGTCGACGCACCAAGACTGGCTCAGACGATCCAGCCCCATGGACATCTTCGGGGTGCTGAGGGTTTCCCGTGGCCGACGATCCTTGAAGCCACTTCCGTGCACGCGCGAACTGGCTTCGAGTCGCTTCCTCGCTCTGTCTCATGCGCGCCATGCCGCTGACGCGCCGCCAGCAGCTCCCACGCACTTCGCTCGCGCTGCGACGCGCCGCCTTCGAAGTCTCACGCTTCTGCGGCGCGGGCGGCGCGCGGGCCACGGCAGCACCGACGGCGGCGGCTCGTCCATGCGCCTCGTGCGGCAGCGCAGGCGCCGCGCAGTTGAGCAAGAAGCGGGCGGATCGCCGGCGGCTCCCATCTCCCCCATTCCACCGCCGAGGGAGATGGGGGTGGCTCGAGGACATAGATCCTCTTATTACAGCCAATGAAAGCGGTTCTCTCCTAGTTTCCGTCCTATGATTGGCTGAAAATCAAATTCTAGAACCTATCTTTCCGCCAATCACAGCGCGATCTAGGACGAGCTCTCTTGTTCCTGAGAATGACACAAGGCCACCTCCCTCCGACCGCCATGCCGCGCGTGCTGCTCGTGTGCTTCTCCTTCGACCGCGTCTTCCAGCTCTCCGAGTTCCTGCGCTCGGCGCACGCGCACTTGCTCTTCCACGGCGCGCGCCTGCGCGACGACGCGTCCTGGGCGCGCGTGCGCGTGGTCGCCAAGTGCTCGACGCCCGCCGTGCGCGCCCACTACGACGCCATCGCCGCGCTCTACCCGCACGTCGAGTTCCTCTTCGAAGGCGCCGACGCCGGCGACTTTGCCGCGCGCCTGCTGCAGAGCGTCGAGAGCGACGGCGAGCTCGTGGTCTTCAACGTGGACGACGCGTTCTACTTTGAGGACGTGGACCTCGCCAAGGCCGAGGAGTTTCTGCGCCCAGGCAGCGGCGGCAGTGAGGACGCGGCGCCGTGGCCGTTCGCGTTCCACTTGAAGCTCGCGCCGAGCATCTGGAGGTCGCACCTGACCAACCAGCCCATGCTGCCGCTGCCGCCCATGACCACGGTGCTGCCGCCCGGGCTGAAAGCCACGGCCATGGCGCTGAGCTCTGAAGACAAAGACCGCATCTTCCTCACGTTCGACCCGGCGCGCGGCTGTCTCGACTGGAGCTACCCGTGGGAACTCAGCGGCAGCGTGTACACGCGCGACACGGTCGTGCGCGTGCTCGACGCGATCCAAGCGCAGTTCGGCCGGGACGGCATCAGCCGCCCCAACTTTCTCGAGCTGCGCGGCCACGAGATCGTGCACGACCAGTGGATGGGCAAGACCCACTCGCTGCGCTGCGCCTGTCTGCCGCGGCCGAAGATGCACGTCTTCGCGATCAACCAGGTCCAGGACGTGTTCGACAACCGCCTCTACACGCCCGACCAGCTCGTCTCGTCTCGATCGCCCAGCAGCCGAGAGCTCAAGCTGCTGGAGCGAGAGATCTCCGGGTCGCAGCCCGTGAATAATGGCGAGCTCACGCAGCTGCTGCGACTGTACGAGTCGAGCGAGACGCTGGACGAGGCGCATTACCGGCGCCACCGCTTCTCCAGCGTCCACATCGGCACGCTCGTGCTTTCGTCGGCGCTCAGTTCGCAGCCGCGCGCCCGTGGCAGCGTCGACTGGACGGCCGACCACACGCCGCTCGTGTCGGTCGTGATGCCCGTGTTCAACGCGCAAGACTACATCGACGAGGCGCTGCGCAGCGTGCTCCACCAGAGCTACCCGCAGATGGAGATCATCGTAATCGACGACGCCAGCACGGACGACTCGGCGCGCATCATCGCCGAGCGCATGGCCGGCGACTCGCGCGTGCGCTACATCCGCAACGAGGCCAACCTGGGCATCTCGGCGTCGCTCAACAAGGGCTTCTCCATGGCGCAGGGCACCTTTGTCGCGCGCATGGACGCCGACGACATCTCGCTGCCCGACCGCATCCAGCGCCAGATCCATTTTATGCTCGAGCACCCCTTCGTCGACATCCTCGGCGCCTCCATCCTCGTCGGCCGAGAGAACGAAGACG
The DNA here is from genome assembly GCA_023335855.1 of Pythium scleroteichum. Classification (NCBI taxonomy): domain Eukaryota; phylum Oomycota; class Peronosporomycetes; order Pythiales; family Pythiaceae; genus Pythium; species Pythium scleroteichum. The sequence continues at coordinate 71,170 of JAADVR010000067.1, read as the reverse complement.
GCGTCGACTCGCAGCAAATCGAGACGGCCGTGTACCCGACGGGCCCGCTCGCGACCCGCTGGCAGCTCCTTTTCGGCTGCTTCGTGGCCCACCCGACCGTGATGATGCACCGCCGCGTGCTGAACACGGTCGTCGCGGCCTCGAACGAACTGTACTCGACGAGCCAGCCGTCGTGCGAGGACTACGACCTCTGGCTGCGCTGCGCGTACGGCCACGAGCTCACGATCATGAGTCTGGGCGACGTGCTGCTCTACCACCGCAAGCACGCGGGCAACACCAACTCGCGGCGTCGCAGCGAGCAGCTCCGGCAGACCCAGCTGACGGCGATCCGGTGGTTCCAGAAGCTGCTGGACAACGACGTCGAAGTGGACACGGCCGCGATCCAGCCGCTGCTGGACCAGGAAGGCGAGTTCTCGATCGACCAGATCCAGCGCGCGATCGTGCTGCTCAAGCGACTCGAGGCCAAATTCGTGGTTCCGACCAAGCGCGACGTCTCCCGAACCAACTCGCCGAGCATCACGCCCCTCGAGCAGGAGCTGCGACAGGACGAGTGGGCCGCCGAGCAGCAGTATGTCCATAACGACGCGGCCTCGCGCCACGGCGAGCTCGCGTTCAAGGCCATGCTCGTGGACCCTGTGGCCGGCGCGGCGCTCTGGAGCGCGTTCGCAGCCGAGCACTCCGATCTGAGTCGCCAGGCGTTCGAGAAGCTCATGAAACAGAAACAGCCTGCCGCGAACTGACACCCTACTCGATCGATAGTCCCTGAGTACAGCCAACATCCCCTCATAGCCATACGCCAGTGTGTAGACACACCACAGAGACCCTGTATTCTCCTAGCCACACCAACGACGACACGAAGCATTTAGTCTGCGCCACCCACGTAGAATACAGCATACAGACATTTATTCGCGATCGGCTCAGTGCACTTTGGACGGGTTGTTGAGCGGCTCGTTCTCCAGTGGATAGTGGGTCAGGTACCTATACTTACTCGCTGGCGTGCAATTGATGTGGGCTCGCAGGTCTTCAATCAGCGCTGGTGTTACGTTGAGAGCAGCCGCGTCGCCACTGAGTAGACTTTGGCAGTAAGGAGTGCTGCCGGCATCCAGTTCAACCATATAGGCTGGCTGGATCCAGGACGGAAGCTGGCTGATATTTGTGGCGACCATGGCCAGGAAGATCATGGGCTGCGGCGTCGGTTTGGATGCCGGAAGCTCACGGATCGGATTGCCGTTCAGGTTCAAGAAGATGAGTTGGTCGTTGGCCCAAAACTCAAGTGGGATTTCGGTGAAGTTGTTGAACGACATGGACAAGTACCCTGGACGAACCACCTTCAACACCTCTGGAAAGACCGGGAAACGGAACTTCTCAATCACCAAGAACATCCCCGCCGGCCACACATCGGCGATCTCGAGTGGCAATTCAGTTACATTCCAATCGGAGAGCTCAACGTCGGCCAGTTTCAGCGGGAAATCTCGATCGTAGATGCCTGGCGGGATCGCCTGCGCGTTGACCTTCGCCAAGAATAAGAAGAGCATGTTCGGGCTGTAGGTTTGCGTCAGTGCAGCGTCCACATCCCACCTGACGAGAGTCGAATTGTACAGCTTGAGAGCCAAGAGGAACGGCAGATCGTGGATTCGGGGCGTGATTTCGACTTCGTCGCAGTGGCGGATGATCAGATATGCGAGCCAATCTCTTTGGATCGATTCAATTGAGCGGTCGAAGTCAGCCGCATTCCCGCTCAGTCGGCCACCGAGGCAACTGATCTCCATGAGCGAACACACGGGACGCGTTGTGAACCACGGCCGCACTTGCACGAGCCACTGGTCGTTGTTGCCAGTAACTGCTGATTGGATGTGGCAGACGAAGACAGTGAGACCCCACAGAGCGAGTGTGCGGTGGCCGAGATGCTCAATGCGCCGACTCCACATCTTCGTACCACTCAATGGGAAGTCAGTTGCCGAACTAGTAGACTGAGGCAGTGAGATTTTTGCGGCATCTGAGGGCGCGATAGTAGCGAAGGAGACATGGGACACTTTGGGTACTAGGATACCCGTCCCGATCGTGCTCGTCGAGCGGGTACAGCTGATCAATCGCGGAATGGACCGCAACGACCGCGTGATGTTGAAGGCGATAAAGAACTTGCCTGCGGCGTCCCAAAACGACGTGACGACCAGCATTTGCCATTCATTGATCACCTGGATCAGCCACACGTCCGTGTACCAAAAATGCATGTCAAAGTTTCCTCTCTGCGAGTCAAAGTTGGCGTAATATGGCAGGAACAATGCAGTGGGGAAGATCACGTAAGAGACCAAGTCGAGCATGAGATTCACCAACAGACACATGAGACGCGCCGAGCCAAGAGACGAGTGGTACTTCGATTGGATAATGAGTGTGGCCCAGCAGTTGAGAACGAGGAGTAGAACGATAATCCAGTTCATCCACTGGCGCGCGACGAGAGCACTGAGCCGGTAGGCTTGGTAAGTCTGGACACCTGTTTGGATGAGTTCTGGGCCACGTAGACCATATCGTAGTGAGGGCTCTTCACGCCAAACGCCTTCCACACTCCAAAGAAACCTGCGGCGATTAGGCGAGACACACGCCTTGTGCGCGACGTTGGGGAGGGGAGAATCGGTTCCGCTGCGGCTGATACCAACCGGAACGAAAGGAACACCAAACGACCGACTGCAGCGGGAGATCTTCTTGCTGTAAACGTGAGACATCTCAGATACAGCGATCGGAGCATCATGTCAAGGAGTCCGTAATAGTGCACAGCCGCAATCACACTGAAGATGCTTCCAATAGTTCCATAGTAGTTCCGGTGGACGCCAATGGAGAGTAACTCCAAGTTCCCGATCAGTGGCAGAGCTCTCGCTGGAATGTAGAAATACATGGCCGCTTGAAACGCAAGGAACGTCCCACCGACTGCATAAAAGAAGGCAATGCCGACCCAAACGCAGGCATAGAGAGAATATAAGACCTCGACTTCTTCCAATCGCGTCTCCATCCTTCTTCAGAGACCCCGTGATGTTGTGGGAAAGCGGCAGCATTCCTCGAATACTCTCACTTGGGGTCTATTTCTAGCTGCGAACGATTATCCCGAAGCGCGAGTACATCTTACGACTACTGCTCGAGTCTTGCAGTCTCCAAAGAACGCGTGTGGTCTGTCGATTCGTGCGATTCGACTTGATCATCACGTTGAAGACGCGAGGAGAGCAGGCATGGACCATCTTGCGCGCTATACACTCGACATTGGCGGGCTCTCGAGAGAATTCACTCTGACCGGCATTTCAAGGAACGTCACGTATGTGCGGTCTGGCGCGTCTCACTGAATAATCGTGTGGCACATCTCAGAGATTTTTTGTCGGGTTCAAGGTGTCTTCCAGCGTTAGTGGGTAGAACGTCAGGAAGTCAAACTCTTCCTTGGGCTGGCACATTACGTAGTGCTGCAAGTATTGCATCCGAGACTCGGACACACCGAGTCTCGTCATGTTGCCTTCCTCGAGACTAGCACAGACTGGTGAGCTGCCCGCAGCCACATACAAGACGCTGTCACCGTCGACCCAGTCCGGCAGAATTTCAACCTGAGTGCTTACCAGGTCAAACCAGGGAAATTGCGGGGAGGCCGGCCTATGGATTGGAAGTTCACGTATTGGGTTGCCATGTAGGGACAACAGGAGCAAGCCGCTGTTGTCCCAGATTTCACGCGGGATGTCGGTGAAGTTGTTGAATGAGACTGACAAAAAGCCTGGGAATAGCTTGGTCAAGAATGGTGGGAAGCGTGGGAACTGGAACTTTTCCACCACCAAAAACATCCCCGCCGGCCACACATCAGCAATTTCGTCTGGAAGAGATATGACGTTCCAATCCGACAACTCAATGTCGCACAGCATGCGAGGGAAGTCCCGGTTGTAGAGACCCGGAGGGACCGCTTGTGCCTTGATCACAACCATGAACACGAACAACATTCGTGGGTTAAATGTTTGCGTGAGTGATGCGTCTTCACCCCACTTGTGCAGTGTCGAATTGTACACTTTCAGAGCTAGAAGACTTGACAGCTCACGAATTCGCGGAGTAATCTCAACTGTTTCACAGTGTCGAATGATCAGGTATGCGAGCGCGTCAGACTGGACTGAACCCAGGGCACTGTCGAAATCGGATGCGTTTCCGCTCCGTCGGCCATGGTGGCAACTGATCTCCATCAACAAACACACTGGTCGGGTTGTGAGCCACGGACGAACTTGAATTATGCACTTTTCGTTGCTGGTGGTTGCTGCTGACTGGACGTGGAGAACCAGGACGACGAGTCCCCACAGAAGTAGAATGCGATGGCCAAACCGCTCCGCTCGACGCTGCCACGGCTGACGACCCACTTGTTGAGGTTGTAGTTGGTGCTTATCGCTTGTGGCTGCGCTTTGGGTTTCTGGAACGACCGATGCAAGGCTATGTGAAGAAGAATTACGATTTACAGTGACCACAACAGTGCACATGCTGCGCAAGCGTAAAAGCCTTGGGATGGAGCGCAACGACCGCGAGATGATGAATGCAATGTAGAATTTTGACAAGCCATCCCAAAACGATGTCACGAAGATCATCTGCCACTCATAAACAACCTTGATGAGGTATTCATCAATGTACAAGAAAGTTTGTACGAAGTTGCCTACTGCAGGCTGAAATTCAACGTAGTATGGGAAGATAAGCGCCGCGGGGATGACGACGCACGAATTAAAGTCGAGCGCCAAGTTGACGAGGACACAGAGCAAGCGAGCTCGACCTTCTGAAGACCGAACTGACCACTGGATAAGCGGAGTCGCCCAGCAGTTCAAGACAAGCAAGCTGACAATCACCCAGTTCATCCACGTCCTCGCAACAAACGCGCTCAGGCGATACGCTTGGTATGTTTGCACTGCTGTCTGGATTAGCTCGCGGAAAATGTACACAACTCCGTAGTTTGGACTCGTCACACTGAAAGATCTCCAAATCGATAACGCCATTGAACCAACGAAATTACTCAACCTGCGAAGCCGGGACAGGGGATGCGGGAGGATCGGATCGGCAATAGTTTGTAGCCGCCGCGCAGCAGCAACCACAGCCACATCCACCCAGGACTGTCTCGAGATGAACTTCAGCCGACGAGATCTCAATGAGCGGACCAGCATGCTCACGAGGGAATGCACATGGATTGCAGCGACTGCAGCATACATGCCACCGATAAAATTGTAGTATTTGGTGCTGACCCCGATGGAGAGCAAAACCAGGTTGCTCACGAGTGACGTCGCCTTGATTGGGATCAAAATGTATGCAGCAGAGTGGAGGCCAAGGAACATCGCGTATGCAGTGTACATCAGCACGATCCCACACCACATGGCAGCCCACACTCTTGGCGGGGTGTCGACGGAAAGAGCCGTTTCCATGATGACGTCGAGTTCCGTTGTTTGCTAACAGAGGTGAGGAGCGACACACGACCGCGTTGTCCAAAATACATGACGTCCTCGACATTTATAGCCGGCATCGCGATATCGAGGGAAAGCCTCTGTGGTGAGTATGCCAGCTGCACACAATTCTTGGCATCGTAGCATTCGAACACTACAAAAACTCAGCCTGCTGAATAAATCCATTGTGATTAGAGCGTCCTATCAGTCATGCGTCACTAGCTCTGCTCCCAAATAACACAAAAAATACTCCCCAGCAGAGCTATCAACGCAAACCAAACCCTTCTGCCTGAGTAATCGCCAGTAGTAAACGTTCTTTCACCTTCTCTCGGGTGCTGTACTCTGGAAGCAAGAGATGGTTGAAGCTACGAAAAGAGAATCTTTCAGGTGAAACAAGTTCGATGTCGATACGCTCGACCAACGTACCACGTGTGGGCAGTTGGAAGCCTATCGGAGTCAGGCCCATTGCGCGATATGACGAAAACAAGATTTGACAGACCTCGAATCGGCACACGGTCACTACCCGTAGAAAACATTAAAAGCTTCTTTTTCTCTTCGATGGAGAACTCATGCACAACGCTCCAGAAATTTCTAGTCGCAAAGACAAGTTTCTATCAGCGATTTGTTCCAACAATGCCACCGTCCAACATACCTTATGCACTCACTGTCTTCGGTAAAACCGTCCTCGTAGTGAGTTGCTTCTTCAAGGGCTTCGAAATCGAGCTCAGTGCTGCCGCATATCAACAGCTGCAGCTCTTCCCATCGAAACATCTCTAACACCTCAGCATTGCAGACCAAGTGGAATCCTTTGTGGAAAGCATCATATTGTCGAGCGATCGATGTGTTCAAGATGTGGTCCACGTAGAGAGCCACGTACTCCGCACGATTGGTGTTCGTCACGGGGATAGTGGCTCCTCCCGGCTTGAGCTCAACTGTCTTCACTTCGCCGTACACCTCATATGAGTACTCAAAATTGCGCTGATATACCTCTTCTACGTCTCCGTCAAAATCAAGGAGCTGGCGCAGTCCTTTCCCAAGAGTCGGTATGGCCGACTCGAGATCTTCGAGTCCAACAGGGCATCTCATGAGCTTTTTGTACACGAGATGCGGGAAGTGAAGATCCAGTATCACTGAGTTGTAAATCGCAAGTCCGAGCAGAATGCCAATCAACTCGTACTCCATGGTAGCTTCAAGTGAGTCGCTGTTGAACCACATCGTCCTCGATTCTTCGTCATAAGTGAACATTCCAAAAGATGGATCTAGAAGCTGACGCACCAGGATCTGAAAAAACTCCTTCCGCACTCCACCTTCGTCGACACCCTCTTCTCCAATGAACTTCACTTTGAGTGGTTTTTTCAGTGCATCTGGGGGCACGCGAACGAGCTGCTGCAAACAATCTTCGATGATGTTGTCTCGATGCACTTTGAGGATTAAAAACGGACTGAACGACCCCATGATAAGTCTTGACTCGAGAGCATCATGCTGGCGAGCTCGCTGCTCTAGTTCGGAGTCTACCTGAAGCACTCGGCTCTTCGAGGCTGCGTCAAGTACGAATGGGAAGTCGCAAAATGACATTTCTGACAGCATCCGACGTTGTGCAGCAAAAAAGTCATTCTCGTCCTCCCCAGCGCGGTGTCGTTTCTTCAAGAAGAACACAGACCGAGCGTAGTCGTGAATGATGTCAACTTCTAAGTTGACTGCGTCGTTATAGAAGTCCTCATATGTGGCAAAACCAGGGTCTCGTGCAGCATTAATTCGATGGAGCTCCTTCAAGACCGCGCAGGCAGCGTACACATGATCCATCTTCTTCGATCCGTACAAAGAGACCGTGATCGTTTGCTGAAGAAGCTGCATGAGTCGATGCAACTCGTCATTCGAATAGTACGTATTCCATTGTGCACGTAACAGGTCCTTTGAGGCTTCCGTGAGGTGGAAGAAAAGTTTACACAATCCACCAGTGACGTTGAGGTAGTCCGGATCGAAGAGTAGCGGATGTTCGAACAACACCAAGAAGAATCGCAATTGTGTCGGTTTGGCCCATGTTGAGAAGAGATTCCACGGCTGCGTGACTAGCGTCTCCAGCGCGTTCCGCCATGTATTCTGCAGAGCGGACTGGTCGCTTGATCGCCCCAGCGCGTCGACGAGCAGCGCGTACACCTCCTGGAGATCGTCGCGCTCGATTCCCCACCACTCTTCGTTTGGGTCCACATCAGCTGCTGCACTGACAGCGAATGCCTCATTGACGCTGGTAATGTCGGAGAAAATCCGATACAGTAGCTTTTTGACTTCGCGGTAGTCGTCTGTCTCTCCTGCCGCATACAGGGCGTCCTTGAGCTGTGATCCGAGCGACTCCTCTACACTCGTTAAAGCGTTTTCAACTGGTGCTGGTGGTGGAGTCGCGGCGATCACGACGGGTGGGGGAGGCGCGGGTTCTTCGACGAACGACACGCGCGCCATTTCGATGTCGTCCTCCTCGCGCTCTTCCAGCGCCGCCTGGGCCTCCATCTTCTCGTCTAGTCCATCGGGTGCACTGTCTCCACTCTCGCCCATGTCTGAGTCCTGGTCGCCACTCTCTTTCTCGACAGTCGGCGGCGGCGGTTGGTTCAATTCGGCAATGTCTTGAGTCGGGGACGACGGGACGGAGCCGCCACCGCCGCACTGGACGTACTGTTGCATCTCCTGCATCGCCCTCGCGGCTGCGGCATTCGGATCCACGCCTTGGGCGACGATCTTGTTGAAGATCTCGCGGAACTGTGTCTCGTACGCCTCGCGATCCATCTTCAGGACGTTCCTCGCGTTCTACTGAGCCGATTGCGACGGGAACCCCACCACAACGAAGCGCGCGGCCGTGAGAAAACGATTAGGCAGCGCGCGTTGGCGGGTTGGCGCTTCGGGGGTCACGTGGAGCGATCGCAGGCGGAGCCGATGGCAATCAATCCACTGTGGGGTTCTTTTGTGACGAAGAAGTTGCCGCCCGAAGAACTGGGGGGAAACGGGTCGACGGGCCAGGACTTCAACTTGGATAATGTACCCACCCGCGTAGTAAAACCTGCTTTTAGAAACGTATAGAGAGAGAATAAGAGTGTTGTTCCATGTTACGTCTAATACTACGTTCGTATAGAGAGGTGGTCTCGAAGCTCGCCAAACGTGTTGTCAACAATCGCCTTCATCTATGGCACTTTAAATTCCCTATATCACAAATATAGACTCGCATCGCACGTAACACGCACCAGAACCTCAAAAGGACCATGAGCTCCTCACCGACGGCGCCGCCTGTGATCGCGGGGCTACATGCAGGCAGCAAGAGCGACTTCGGCTCGGACGTGGACATCGACGAGATGATCGAGAAGATGGGCTGTTCCAAGGACTACTACAGGCTTGAGGACTGCCTGGGCGAGTACGACCGCGACTGGACCAAATGCCAGGCGCAGGTCAAGATGCTGAAGCAATGCAACGACCGGCTCAACAAGCTGAAGCAGGCGCAGCGAGCCGCCGCGAGTCAGGCGAATGCGTGATAACATGGGAGAAAAATGACAGGATAGTTCTAGCAATATCTCGGGTGTCTGTCTCGTGGGTGACTGCCATCTGGGTCGGTTTTATGAAAAGTCTAATGCTGAGGAGGCGACAGAGGGCTCAAAATGGCGCTTCGACCGTGCGGTTGACCGTGGATGAGCCCGTGCCCATGATCTCAACGTCCTCTTCCTGTTCATCTGAGACATACCAGCCGTCCATTGTATCAATGTCCATTGCAGAATCGTCTTCACGGCCTTCTTCTTCCATTGCCAATCGGGCATACTCAGAGCGGGCATGCCGGTCCCAGTCGCTGAAGCAGCATTACAACAAGAGGTTTAGACGATATTCTTGATCGACGAGGTAAACTGCACGTACGTGAGTTCTGGCTCAGCCAGCTGCTGCCGAAGAAGAAAGGGATCTCGCTGCTCAAACTCGATAAACTTGCTGAGATTGAAAAGAACATTGAAGAAGACGCCGGCGACACGAATTTTGTCCTCCTTGATGAAGTCCCGATGGTAGAACTCACCATCCACTGCAGGATGTAGCAAGTCCGACCTATCCATGAGTCACGGAAAACATTAGTCTGGATTCATCCAATGTCTATGCCCACTTTGATGCTCACATTTGACAAAGAATATCTTCGAAAGGGACGACCTCGTGACCGAGACACTCCATCCTGTGCATCTGGTGACGGTAGAATATGCGCATTTCGTCTGAACGAATCACGCCATCTTCATTCGTGTCGATGAGCTCAAACCAGTACTGAAGGCTGATGGGGTTGCTCTTGTCTTCTTCAGACAGCATGAAATCTGACGACCAATACACTCGGATTAAAACTCCGAAGAAGGTTCAGAAAAATATAGCAGCCACTCACAGATAAAGTCCTCGTAACTCATCTTCTTTTTCTCTTCTGCCGACAGATTCTGAACTCGTGCAAATGGCCGCCGCCCATGCTCGAATATCCGATCCACGATAATTCTTGTTAGAGAATGGCCACCGTATCGAGCGAGATCGTCTGGGCTGAGCTGGAAGTCGTGATCCGAATCCATCTCCCAGAATTTGCAGTACAGAACGTAAAAGTGTTCATAGGAGAAGTAGGCGTTCACCTTCACGTAATGAGCATGTATCAGCACCCACCAACTATAATCGTGACCAAACTTGAACTAACCTTGTTGATATCCTCCTCCTCGTCGACTGTGTTGAATGCCTCTAAGAGATTGCTTCGACGAAGCTTCCGTAACGTGATCTTTCCGCTGCTGTCTCTGTCGACGGAGTAGAAGATCCGGACGACGACGGTTAATGCTGATAATTTACACCATCAGTTTTGCGGTAGAGAGCGAAAGGTCACCGCATAAGCGCACCGTATTTCTCTTGGAACTCAGGAGTACCAGCCAAGAATTCGAGTCCAGGGTGATACTTGAGTAATTCTGTACCCAAACAACAGACAGGCTGTGAGTACAAGGACAGATGAGACGTAAGAACTACAGAGAAACACGAACCGTGCAGGAATGGTGCAAAATCGTCCCGCTCGATATAGTCGTTCTTTGGTTGTTTCACCTGTCGAAGCAACAAAGACCGTCAGTCAGTGATTGGTAATCTTGGATACCAATACGAAACTTCGATACTCACTACTTTAAAAAATCTCTCGACATCGTCGAAAGGTGCCAACTCCTTTAGCCAAAACGGGACGAACATCTCCTTTGTGATCTTCAAGGAGTCGTCCGTTGCTGTTGGGCTCGGCATCTCGCCGTTATTGGCCGCCGATAGGATGCGTCGAAAAAATGGGGCATTAAAGAATGAAGGGAAGCCGCAGAGGTCCTTTGTGATGGCTACAAAATCCTCCACCTTCATGCCGTCGGGAAAGTCACGGAACCGTGTCTCGATATCGCCCTGTTCACACTCGATTTGTAAGTGCATCCCATCAGATAGATTCGCGACCAACATACTGTCTTGCGTGCGATCGCATCTGTCGACAACCCACGAAGGCGGCCTCGCCGACCTTCGCCAGGCACATAGAACCGAGGGATCTGGAGAACATTCGCTTCACTCTTTTCTTCGCTCGACGCCGCTGCGGGCGCTGCCGCTTCCATGATCTGGTCACCGTCGCTCATCACGACGTCGGTCGTCGCCTCGCGTCGCTCCAACTCGGCGAGGGTATGCAGTTCGTCGCCGAACAGACTTACGACATGCTGCTTCTTGCGGCCATGCATGAGCGGCGAGTTGCTCGCGGACGAGGACGGTGATCCGCCTCCAAAGTGGTGGTAGTTCGGCGGGCGCTTGGGGCTTCTCGAGGGCGAGTCGGCGCCATGCGCGTGGCTGCTCGCGAGTAGCGCGTCGAGCGGGATCTCCTTGCCGTTGCGGATGTCGTCGACCATGCCGTGGATCATTTCTTTCGTACCGTCGACGTTGAGCCACTGGCGGAAGAGCTCTTCCATCTTCATGCGGCCGCTCGGGCAGAGGTGCGCGCTCTCGATCTCGGACATGCGGAAGGCCGCCTCGGACGTGCCGGTGCTGCTGCAGGGCGAGCTCATGGCCGAGTCGGCGCCGCCGTCCGTGTCCACCTCGAGCGAAATGGGCCGCGCCATGTCGCTGTGCTTGCGCTTCGTCGTCGTCGCGTCACGCGACCGGGGGGCGCGCCGGGGAGACGCAGCCGAGTGAGAGAGGGGGCGGCGCGAGAGCTTCAGCTCGCGAGGCAGCCCAACTCGTGACGTGAAGAGAGGGACGAGGGCTGAAACAACGTTCGGCGGTGTTGGTTATGGTGGTCCCTCGTTTCATCGCGTATACGAGGGACATGCGCGCTCATTGGCTGTAAACCCGGCATAACGCTGCTAAGGTGGCCAGTGTGAGTGTCATTAGGTCGTACTAGCCTCTTTACTGTCTCATGTGCAACCAGGCAAACATGTCGAGCTAGTTAGTATTGCTGCAGGTGTCCCTTGTAGGGGAAGCCAAATTCGGGATGACTGCCAACCTCCAACCACCAAGAGGTGCAAGACATCTCGGAGATCTGCATCTCGACGCTGGCGATGTGGAAGCCCGGGGGACAGAAGCCCAAGCCCGCAGCGGCCAAAGCAACCAAGGAGCGCGATGGAGACGCCGTCAAGGGCCTCAAGACCGCGCCCACGGAGCCGCGCTCCACGACCAAGTCGGCGCTCACGCAGAAGACGCTGGCCATGAAGGTGCGTCGATGCCTCCATGTGCGAGGGATGCATCGGGTGGCTGACTCTGTGCGTCGTCATGGAGTAGTTCATGCAGCGTAAGAAGGACCACGCCGAGGAGAAGCGCATCGCCATCGAGGCGCAGCAGAAGAGTGATACCTGGGTGCTCGACGAGGAGCCGGCGTCGTGAGTTGCTTTGCCTTGTTCAGCAGTGCCACTTTCACTGACTGGGTGTGCCTTTGCGAGTAGGGATCGATTAGTATGCGAGCGAGATGTACCGGACCCATCTATCCCCCCCATTTTCGGCCGCAGGTCGTTTGGTGGATTCAACAAAGCCGTCGAGGTGAGCTTCTGCGAGTGGACGAGTGGCGTGGCTTCAAAGCGGATTGACTAACTCCACTGCTGCCAGGACGAGTATCGCGAGGTGACGCGCCAGTCCAAGTTCGCTGCGTCTGAAGAGCGCGAGCTCCGCGAAGAAGTGTCAGCCCAAGAGATGGCGTCTCGGATGATCAAGTACACAGGTCTCATGCGTGGATCCCAGGGCAACCGGCCGAACAAGAAGCACCGAAAAGCTTAATTCGGAGCTCCGATACCGATAGAACATGGCGTAGTTCGCCATGGGTGCCCTGAGAGGACCAGCTCTGCATGTATCTCATAATTTATTGACGATAGAGCTCAGTCGTCTCCGTCGCTCGCGCTCTCGTCGCTGAAGTAAGTGCCAACGGCTTTCCGTTTCCGGCCACCAGTTTTAGGCAGGTCGCTCTCTGAGGAGTCGGCGGGCATGGACGGGTACGCGAGTAACGCCAACGATAGTTCTTCCTCTCCGTCAGCAGGTGGGGCTCTGAAACAAAGATTCGTGTCAGCGAGAGCTGTGGTTTGCCTTCTACGACAACCAAACGTACAGCAGGTTCACAACGCCCTCGTCATTGAAGTAGTGTCCTCGCTCGTTGATATCGTAGCCTTTCTTCTTCTTCTTCTTGAGCTTCTTCTTTTGCACGGGGCGCTCTCTCTCCCCGAGCACATTCCGGGGGCAACTGTACGAGAAATGGCCGTACTCGCCGCACTCAAAGCATCGGCTCACGCCGCCCGGCGTGACCGACGTGTATTTGCGCTTGCGCTGGAACTCGTCTGATCGCCCGTTATCCTTCACGATCGAGCAGGCCAGTCGGAATCCCTCCAGCTCAGTGTCGTGCATCTCCGCCACCGCTTGCGCACAGTCTTCTGCTCGAGCGAACTGGACGAAAGCCACGCCGCGGCTCTTGCGCGTATGCTTATCTCTCAAGATTGTGACGCGGGCGAGTTTGCCGAACTGCGAGAAGAGCTGTGCGACGTCGCTGTTAGTGTACGCGTACGGCAGCATTGAGACGTAAGCTGTCGCTTGGACCGTGGAGGAGATCGGAGCCTGTGTCGGCTCGTTTTGGGTCGCTAGCTCGGCGACGACAGACGGCTTTGTACACTGACCTCTCTCCACAGCCGCACGAGCGTTTAGCTTCGCACTCAACGCCGCGGCAATGCGCTGGGCAGCGCGCCGGGGGCTCTCCTTGCCCGCATCTTCCGCCATTGCCGTGGTGACGATGCTAATCATTCACCCGCCCACAGGCTAAGCTAACCTTTCGACGTATCGGCTGAAAAGACACACCTCAACGTCAACGGCAACAAGCGAGCATGTGGGGCGTGGGCGTCGGCCTGCTGCTCATGGCCACAGGCGCCGTGCTCGTCTTCGTCGGCTCGCGGTCGCTGGGTGCCGCGGACACGCGACGCACAGCGCTGGTCCAGTCGTCCTTTGTGACGTCGCCGTCCAGCGCACATTTCGAGGCGTTCCAGACCACCGAGCCGTTCGCCTACGCCATGGACGAGCCCGTGTACGTGAGCTTCTACCTGTGGAATCTCACGAATGCGGCAGCGGTGCTGGGCGGCAGTGAAGGGCCCAGAGTCTCGCAGATCGGGCCGTACGTATACGAGAAGAAGTCGCGGAAAGTCAACGTGACGTTCCTCACGAGCCTCCCTCGTGACAGTCAAGCCAAAGCAACTGCTGCGCCCAGTAGCGGCTACGGGTACGTGAGCTACGGCGTTCAGTCGTCCTATGCGTTTGTGCCACAACGCTCGAACGGCTCCGAGGCGGACGTCGTGGTCACACTGAATGCCTCGTACGCTCGCACCTTGACAAAGTACCGCCATCTTGGTTACTCGGAACGTCTCTTGGTCGCCGAGTACGCACAGCAGCACATGCAAGAGTATCATCGTCACTTGCACCAAGAGTTCATCGCAGACACCAAGCAGCGCGGGCTCCAGTTCTTCCTCCCGGATGCAATCGACAAGATCACACAGGAATCCGTGGGGCCAGCGATCACGCGCCAGCGAGAACGTATTGACTCGGCCAGTATACCAGCAAATCTGGTCAATATGTACGCCGTCGCACGGGCAGAGGCGATCCCACAAGTACTCGGTGACGTCAGGAAAGATATTTCAGATCGATTTCTTCCAGGCATCCTGCAGCAGCAGTTCGAGGCTGCGAAGGACCATGCGCTGCCGCGAGTGCTGTCCAATCTGCTGAATCGACTGAAAGTGGAAACCGTCCCCGTACTGCTGCAGAAACAGATTGAGACACAGTACATACGCCAAGTGCCGTTCACTCTCAACTCGCTTGCGGCGAAACTGCCTCAGCTTGCATTTCCGTACGTGCTCCAAGAGACGTACGAGCGCGCCTGCCTCGAAGTTGTCCCATTTATCCTCCGCACGATCAAACTTGAGATTATCGGACGTGACATTGCAACGAACCTTGTGCAAGCCGACGTCGCGCAAAACAATGTGATTGAGACATGGCGGAAATTCTCGATGGCCACGCCAGTGGATTTCGATGCATGGATAGACGACAACCCGACCGGAAAGCCTCGGACTGGTTTCGAGCTTCGACCAAC
Source organism: Pythium scleroteichum (assembly GCA_023335855.1). Taxonomy (NCBI): domain Eukaryota; phylum Oomycota; class Peronosporomycetes; order Pythiales; family Pythiaceae; genus Pythium; species Pythium scleroteichum. Next base: position 56,155 of record JAADVR010000067.1, on the reverse strand, counting down.
GGTAGGTAGCTTGGAACTGAGCAAAGAAGTCGCAACTTTACTCCTTGGATCGAAGTCATCGAACAAGCGCTTCTCGATTGTTGATTATGATGTGCAGATTACAGCATCGTATCCGCTTGACATCCCCACGAATACTCCAGAAGGATTTGCGATATGGAAGCAAGTGATAGCGATGAATGAGACTTCTATCTCCTACCTCATTGACGGTGTAAACAACGACGTTGCTCGTCCGACCGACTACCTCACGCGCGCGCAGGTGATGTTCGTCCGGGATTATCTCATCCAGTGGGCTCAACGAGACGTGACCCAGCGAGACAGAGAACGATTCTGGCGGCAAAACTTCGCCAAACGCACTTCGCGCGCAGATTTCAACGAGCCCGCAGTTGACTTAGACATCGAGACAGCATCCATTCAAACTGGCTTCAATCTTCAATCTTCTGGACCAAGTACGAGCGGAGTTACCCCGGCGGTTGCGCGCCAGCTTTGGGACTCTACGAACCAATATTCATTCACAAACGCGCAAGGCTTCTCGTTGTGGTTTGACGCGTCAGTGTCTGGGAAAATATCTGCTGTACAACAATTGACCGCGGGAGTCACAGGCATCACGAATGCTCAGTTGACAGAAGTCTGCACTTGGGTAAAGGCATTGCTGGGTGACGGGTTTATTACCAGGAGAGCCCAGCGTCACTGGGCGGATGGTACCTGTTTAAATGTACTCAAGTTGAGTCGACCATCATGCCTCATATACGATCTCGAACCCCATATTTCCGGTACTCAAGCTGGATTTGAAATGAACGTGATTGCAGATAACGCAATCGTGGTCTCCCAGTCTCTTCGCGAGGAACTCTGGGATGCAAAGAAGGCATCGTCTTTCTTGAATCCTGTCCAAGCTGCTGATGTTGCCACAGGGTACGGCCGATGGATGCAAGCACTTCGCACATCCGACACAACCGGGATCGTTTCTGCCTTGTCATCTACATATCCGACATTCACGAACACTGGGGCGTCGGGTATAACACGTTGGCTTGGTCAGTGGGTCCAAAATGACCTACACCGACTCAATATCCAGAATTGGTGGCGCACAGCGACTTGCTGGCCACGAGTGGAACTGTCGAAGTCCTCTGTTACCTCGGTTGTTACGCCATCCATTCAAACATGCACAAAGTCCGTCAATGAGACCGAGCAAAAGTCTCCTCCAGCAGTTGTGACGGCTGCTAATCAGTCTCCTTTTGCGACGACTGAACGTACTCTCGCCGTTGAAAACGTCGAGTGTGCATGGGATGCTTCGTCCGCCACATTCACAAAGACTACATCTGCTTACCAGATTTCTGTACGAGAGTATTCTTGCGATGCCTTCTCGACCGAGCTATCTGGCGATCACAAAGTGACGGACTTCAAGAGTGGGTTCGAGGTTGCGCCTCAGAGTACACTTGCGCAGGCAACGCTTCGACCGTCGTTGGCTGCGGTTATAGCGCTTTGGAATCCCGCGAACACATTTTCGTTTCTCCACAAGAATGGGTACAAACAGTGGGTCTTCGACTATCCAAAGGATAGGTCGAATATGCGCACAGTGCTGGCAAGCGCAATCAATAGCCAGATCGCTCCGGCATGTGCGAAAGTCACAGGAGGAGGCACTTGGTCAGCCATCTTCAACGTGACTCTTATAGGATCGGATGCAAGCTGTGGCCCCATCACTGTTGATCAAGTCGATACAGTCCAGAATTGGGTAGCCTCGATTCCTACGTCTTCTTGGACGGAGAGCGCGTTGCTGGATCTGTGGCGGAGAGGGGACTTTGCATCAGGCGTGGATATCGAGCCATACCGATCAAGCAAACAGTCTGGATGGGAGTTATCGAGCGGTTGTACATGCTCGTTGACTTCTCTGAACACCACCTCGTACGCGGCTCCGCGAACCGCTCTCTCGTTGTGGAAGACCGACTCTAATCCTGCTTCCTTCATGTCAGCCAAGGGGTATGCTATGTGGACAGCGCTTGCGAATGCGACGGTGCATGGAGATGTGGATGGCGTAGTTGCGAAGAAAAAGGATATCGCAGCTGCCTGTTCGCTAGGAACATGGGAGCCTTGGCTCGACTATATCGTGTCGTGGCTGGAAGCTTGGAGGAGTAATGAGCACTTGCTTCGCGACGTGTTGGGCCACTGGCTACACGGAACGTGCCCGACGCCATCCTCGCTGGATGTCATAGGTGTCATTAGCAGTGGCCAGCCGGTCTCATCAATATCGTCGAGCTGTCCTTCCGTCGATGCAAGATACAACATCACTCTCAACGACACATTAGACGATATCATTGGGTCCGCATCTCGGCCGTCCTTCGATCAATACTTCGACACCGATGTTGTCGAGAATGCGGCTCATATTCAGCCAACCAAGATCGTTGAGATAAGCGAGGTGCTCACCACCTGCGACTTTGTTTCGACGAGCCGGTACAAGCTTGTCTCACAAACGCGGGTGACTGTGAGAGAATATCCGGCGTGCAATTTTCTCGAGATTCTTTCTGCAGGCACGTCTTCCTCTATGCCAATTGTGGAGGAAGAGACACACTTCGAGATGAATCGAACGGCGGAAACTTCCTTTGTTTCGATGGACATTGCTCAAGCTGCATGGGCCAACGGCACGAGTGATTGGGCCTTTACAAACGTCACCATTTTTCTCGAGAAATGGCAGCCAGCGATTCATCGATCGGATGCCCGCACGACACTGGAAATCGATTTTAACGCCGCTGTGGTGTCAGCAAAACCGTCTGTACTGCACGATGTGACTGATTATCTGGAGATGTGGGAGACAAGCTCTGACTCGGTTCGCGAAGTCGGCCGCTTGTGGCTCGCAAACACAATTCCATATTATGACCTTGACCCGTTCACAGATGGAACACAAGGGGGGTTTGAGCTGACTTCGGCAGCCGGGTGGCGCAAGAGTTTTGGGACTGTGGCTAGCTCTCTTCCCAGTCTAGACCAAGCGCAGTATTTGTGGGATGCCACAAATGAATACTCATTCCTCAATAGAGACTCGTCCACGCTAAGCAGCGGGTTGCCGATCGGGTTCAGCGCGTGGAGAGAAGTGTACGATGGCGTTGACTACAGTTCTGAACGGCTTGTGAGCAAGTACCCTCCATTAGCCATAGTCGAGAGAGACAATGCAGTTGCCCATCGACTAAGCGAGTCAGACAGAAAAACCCTCGCAACGCTGGTGGCTAGCGCTCTGGGTCTGACAGCTGACCAAGTTACAGCTATTGCGTCTTGGTTGATGCCGTGGTCCGAAAACGCTGTTCTCCGAGATTATGTTCTGGAGACATGGGCGACTGGGTTAACACCACCCGGCGAGCAAGACGCGACGATCGATCTGGCTCTGCCGCTTTCAGTTAGATTTGCGCTGAAATCAACTCCCGTCACTATAGACCAGTTCACCAGTAACGGACAAGCTATCCTGGCAAAGGTGTCAAAGATGGTGCGCCGAAAACTATGGAGCGCTACGACGGCTGGTTCACTTTTGAATCCCGTATCGAGCGACGTCTGGTGCCTAATCAATTTACCAGGCCTCGGCATGTGTCCACATACGCTGGACGATATCGGCTTTGTGAACGAGGCACGTTTCAAGAGTTTTGCGGGCATTGTTCAGTCTGTGCTGCCAGACCGTGGATCAATCACACGATCATCAAACTTCACAGCCCTCGCGCTTTTGTACTTCGAGCGGCAGTTTGACTTGGCGGAAGAGCAGACGACTGCAATAGCAGCTTGGTGGAGATCTCTGCCATCAAAATCTGCATTCTTCCAGACCCTTCAAGTACAGCGATGGCAATCCACTGACGACACGGTCGCCTCAGTCGATCCACTGTGGATGGGATTTGGAATCACGAATGTTTTTTCGACCACTAACGGGCCAGTCAGTCGGAGAGCCACGACAAACGATCTCGTCGCAAACCCTATCGATTTGTCACCGTCGAGTTGCAGCGTATCTCTCGATCTGGGCTTTGCATTGTGGAAACGCTCGAGCTTAAGTTCATTTCTTCATCCAGAAGGATTGAAGAAGTGGATCGAATATGCTCACTCCAAGCCCCGTAGTGCGAGCACTTTCATGAAATATATCTCCGACTCGGATCCGACAGTAAAGTCAATCATCTCCGCTCTTCAGTCAACTGCCACAACTTGCAACATCAACGCAATTACCTTTTGGCTCTTATCGTGGGAGAGCCACCCGCTGACGCGACAATTCGTTGAGAGCCTGTGGTTCCAATCGAGCACTTCCGCCGCGTCCCCTCTGAAGTATTTTGCAAGCCCCAGCACTTTAGTGGTGGATTTTCCCGTCGATAGTGGGGTCTCGATAACCTCTCGTTCTGAGGCGACACTGATATTCCATGCAAGAGTTGCAGAGGTAGTACTCGACTTCAACGAGTCGATAGGTTTCCGAAACCTCACGAGTGGCTTCCCCACCTGGAGAGCGCTTTTCACAAACTGCACTTCGACCAGCGCCGCCACGTTCAAGCGTGCCACGGCAGCCCCAACTAAAACTCAACACGACCTTGCCTCTGCCGCGTTAAATCAGCTCAGCAGCGCACTCGTGGATCGAGTTCTCGACTTGGATCCGGACCTTGACGAGGATGAAGGCAGTGCAGACCAAGCCATTCGAACCATTCTTATTCCATGGTTACTCTATTGGCTCGACCACAAGCTGTTACTCGATTTCATTCTACAACACGCAGCTGATGCGGACCATTCGCTTCAGGGCCAAATAAGCTCACTCGGTTACAGTGACTTGGCGGCGGCTCAGTTTATTGGCGCTGCATTCTCGAGAATGAGCTTCAGTCTCCCAAGCTATGGGCCGGATCCGACTGATTACACAGAGCACGAAGGCATCGCGTCAGAACGCTTGACGCGGCCGCAGCTGATGTTTCGGGCCGAACGCCGATCTGTGGAACTGCAGCAAAGCAGAGGTCTCAGAGGATTTGCTGAGTTCGGTGCGTTTTGCTCGTGGAACCAGTACGATCGCGTGTATGCGTACGACTCCGTCACCGCCTGCTCCGTTGGCGGAGCATACAGCATTTCAATCGGTGCAGCGGAAGCCATCTTAACGACACTCAGTGATTTGGAGGAGTGGACTCTGCCCAACAGCAGCGTTACTGTTAAGCGTGCAGCACTTCTGATTGACTTCTTTCTGGCTCAGCCAATAGCACAGAAAGACGACTGCATTGACGCGGTTCGGCGTCTGGCCGCCGCGTATTCGCGTCCATCAACTGTAACGAAGGGCGCATGCAAGTCCACTGCAGATGGTTTTCTCCTAGACCTCCCCGTGTTCGCTGCGATGGGATTCGATACTTCGTCACTTGGAAGAATCAAAGATTTCCAGGCGTATCTGAAGTATGCGGCGACCAAATTCGTGTACGAGAACGCCGTTTTGCAGCTTCCAACTCGTTCTCTCAATGCAACCGAGCTCACGCAGCCGCTTCTGACACAAAGTTCGTGGGGAGATTACCCATTAGGCGGATACATCGCGTTCCAGCAAGTTTCAACTCCATTGACTGCGACTAACGGAAGAGAGTCCCTCTGGCAAACGGATTTCTTTGAAGCCGAAAATCCGATCGAAACGACGTACCTCGTGCCAAGCCGCAACGACGAGTTACTAGTATCTCAAGATCGTGAGCGCGTACTCGGTGAGATTGTAATGGTGAACGGGTCTACAACGCTTATGGTCGAAGGCGTCTCCACGGCGTTCAATATCGGCCATTGGACCGACGGCTCACAATTCGTGACGTCTGTGCTAGCGGGACGTAGAATCGGCAAGTTTCCTCCTGCGAAACTGCGGTTCTACTGGCCATATATCCGACGAATTGTGCAGCTCCAGTTCTCCAAGAATGTGACGAGATTCGGCGTACCACTGATGCGGTATTCGGTTGAGAACTGGCAGGAGCCGTCGGGTCTTCCGTCTGGGTTAGATACGGCGGCAGCGACTGATGCCAACACTCCAACAAACAGTATCAACATGAGCTCCCTACTGGACGACCTCCCAATGGTACTATCGGCGGCACCAACGACATCTCCAGAGAATAAATTTGAACCGAGTCGGGAAACTGCGGTTGACATCGATCCAGTCACTGGAGTTGTTTACCATCGGAGGATGTCTTGGCAGCTCACAACACGGATCAGCCTCCCAGACAGCAAGAATGACTTCTGGCACCGCCAGATCTCGGCGACGTGGCTGCCAGTCTTGTGGGCACGCGAGCAGCGCAGCCTGTCGTCCTCTAGTGCGCTCGAGTTTCTGGCAGACGCAGTGAAGTCCGGGCCATTTGCTCCCGAGAAACTCGCCTGGTGGGGTGTCATCGGTGGGAGCGTCTACATCGTTGCAGGCACAGTGGTGAGCGTGGTCTATGCAAAACGGGCTAGAATGATGCGCCTACGGAGGCTACAGAGCGTGATACCAGCAGGAACCAGTGGAGGTAACTCTCCGAAGAATGAGTCCGTCTCTCTCAGCAAAGTGACAGAGTCCACATCAACCAGTGACTCGCAGCTTCTAGGAAGACAAGTGGACGAAACATCAGGGATCACGTTTGCAGAATCGAGCCTGATCTCCGTTCATACATCTCCGCGTGCAAGGAAGAGAACAGCGTCTCGAATTCCGACTATAACAGAAGACCGAGAGGATAGCCCTGATATCCAGCAAGTGTGAGCGAACTCCTTACCTATGAGCTATGCTGGATTGTTATGAGAAGGAGTGGTGGCGACTTGGAACCTTTTTATAGCTTGTTCTCGCCGTCATTGTGTCGTTGAACTAACCGCACAGCAAGGATCGACGAAGAATGACGGGTGGGAGGCAAGCACCGCCGGCGTACGACCAAATGCTGGCAGAGATCGGGATGGACGAGGATGACAGTGACACAGGCGTTCAACTTCGAACGGCGGCGGCAGCAATATTCAGGGCAGAAGCGAAATCGACTAGCAAGGAATCCACTGCTGCTGCAAAGCAGAAGAGCCGTGGACAAGATGAAAAAGCAGTCGATGAAAGTCGAAGTTCGTCGTTCCCACCAGCACCTCGCAAATCCTCCAGCCGAAGAGGCAGCAGAAGTCAACACGATATGAAAGACGTTTCGGATGACGATGATTCGGATGAAGAAAAAGAAACGCGGGTACGTCATCGAGACACAGGCGGATTCGGAGAGCAGAGTAAACAGCCCGTACTCGCGCCGGTGGGCGAGCGAGACCTGGATGTCAACGCGCTTCGGGCTTTCGTGACCCACGCGCCAAGGCATGGTACACCAACCATTAGGGTAAGTAATTGTTTTGGGCAACGATTCGCTGTCACCGATCTGATCAAGATGCAATGGAGCAGTGCTTCGTCCAGCGTGATCGCCACGGACTGCATCGGCTCAATCCAGTTTATCGGCTTTTCTTGGAGGACAGCAAGCAGTTCCTGCTTTGTGCCCAGAGGCGAACTTCCAGCAAGACCTCAAACTACCTGTTGACGCTCAGTCAAACCCCGACAGACCGGCGATCGGCCCTCAACGTCGCCAAGCTCCGAGCGAATTGGTCGGGCTCCGAGTACGTGATCTTCAACCACGGACTGAGCCCCGGTAAGACGGCCTTCGACGCGAGCATCCGCAACATCCTCGGCGTAGTCGAGTTCGCGTACGACGAGCTGGGTCCAGGCCGCATGAAGGTCCGCATCCCGACAGTGAAGGACAACGGGGTATCCGCCCACTGGAAAGACGCCGGCATTGAGAAAGACGACGCGACTCGCAAGATGGTCCTATCGCAGCTCGACAGCTCGGCGCTGCTTCTGCGCAACAAGCGTCCACTCTACGACGTCAAGTCGGGCGGCCACGTGCTCGACTTCCAGGGTCGCGTGACGATGCCCTCGGTCAAGAACTTCCAGATGCAGTGCGATGTACGCCCCAACGCTGACGTCTCCAAGTGCATAACCGCTGACGAGCTGTTGTTCTGACAGATCCACGGGGACGACACGATCCTGCAGTTCGGACGTGTCTCGTGCCAGCCGCCGGGTCCGTTCCAGCAGTGCAAGTGCCACAAGGAAACGTTCACGCTGGACCTCAAGCACCCGCTGAGCCCCGCGCAGGCTTTCGCCGTGTGCCTCGCGACGCTCGACTCCAAGGTCGCCGACGGCAAGGCCTTCGAGGCCGTCTCGAGCCTCTTCCGGAAGCTGAGCTCCTGAGTGGCATCCGTTTTCATAATATGGCTACAGCTAATTATCGCATCTCATAGAAAACGTGTGGACCACGTTAAATCAGTCCAGCGAGAGCTGCCATCGCGAACCAAACGGGTTTGTGGACCCCTCCTTTCCCGACCTGAACCCGCCATTCACACAACCCGCATTCGAACTATCTTCTATGCAAACCCAGCCCATTCTAGTCGTTATCAGACCCGTGGGTCAAACCCGCGACCCAGGGCAACTGACTATTGACCTCCTCGCGAGACTCTACCGCGGCAATCAGACACCTCAGACCTCGTGAGCCGCCGCCGCTCGAGGACGACACTCGCCCCCCTCGCCGCTTGCTCGCCAGTGTCGGCTTTCCCTCGCCGCTGCCCTCCCGCCCCGTCTCTCTCCCCCTCTCGCTCGTCGCCATGGACGCCATGGAGCACAAGATGGCCGAGTGGCGCAAGAAGATGCCGTCCAAGCGCGCGCTGACGTCGCAACTGGGCCAGTTCGTGCAGCAAAAGTCGGTCCAGGTGCTCTACACGCAGAGCGAGCAGGACCGCATCAAGGCCGTGACCGAGCTCATCGCCACGGCCACGAGCGAGTTCGACAGGACCGAGCACTGGGGCCGCATCATGAAGGTCGTCGACACGGCGAGCAACACGAGCAACAAGCACGTGCTCAAAGAGGCCGTCCGCTTCCTGCGTCTGCGGCTCGGCGACCCGTCGCCGCGCGTCGTGCTGCTCGCGCTCTCGCTCACAGAGGCGCTCATGAACAACTGCGGCCGGTACGTCCACAAGGAGATCGCCGGCGAGGCCTTCATGGCCGAGATGGAGGCGCTCTACAAGGTCCACTCGTGCAAGCGCGGTCGCGACAGCATGGAGATCGAAGGCCGCGTGCTCGAGCTCATCCAGGCCTGGGGCGAGACCTTCATGAACCAGAAGTTTGAGTACCCGTACTTCATCTACACGTACCAGAAGCTCCGCAAGAAGGGCGTCAAGTTCCCCAAGTTCGACAAGACCAAGGCGCCGATGATCAACAGCGCCGGCGGACTCAGCCCGGCTGCCCAGCGCCGCGCGCGCGAGGCTGTCGCCGCGTCCTCGAGCGCCAGCAAGTCGAGCGCCAACCTCGCCAAGCTCTCGTCCAAGGAAGTCTACCACGTCGCGACCAACGTGTCGGAGATGTTCGAGGACATGCTCCACGAGGCCGAGCAGACGAACGACGGGTCGGCCGCGGACAAAGGCGTGATCGTCGAGCTCGCGGCGCAGGCCCACGAGCTCGTGATGCGATTGCAGCAGGTGATCCAGGCTGCCGCCGACAGCGACAGCGAGGATCTCGGCAAGTACCTGTCCATCAACGACACGCTGCACCTGGCGCTGACGCGATACGACGACTTGAAGAACGGCAAGCGCTCGTCCAAGCCTGGCAATAACCAGGCCAAGCACAACGGCTCGGCCGCGGGCAAGAAGAAGGACGACGGCTTCGGCGGCTGGGCGAGCGCAACCAACAATCAGGAGGACGATGATGATGATGACGGCTTTGGAGACTTCGTGCGTGCGCGTGTCGGAGGCGACAGCAAGCCTGCTGCGACCAACAACCAGACGGACGAGGACGATCCGTTCGCGAGCTTCGTGGCGGAACGATCGACCAAGGCCCCTGCGGCGGCCCCGCAGCAGGAGAAGAGCCTCATTGATCTCTGGGACGGTACGTTTCTCCTCATGGCAAATTGGACGATTGACCAGATTGACTCAGGCAACTCTCTTGCTGGTAATAGAAGTGCCAGTTGCCGCCGCTGCTCCAGCACAACCACAACATGCGACGGCAGCCGCGCCGCTCGCAGACCTGTGGGGAGCTAGTGACTTGCTTGCTCCGGCTCCAGCGCCAGTGGCTGCCCCACCGGCTGCGAAGCCTCAAGCCTCTCCGTTTGTCGATCTCTGGGGTGGTGCGTTGGCCCTTTCGTGTTCTAGATCGCCTCGTTACTGATGATCTCTGTTCGACTGTAGGTCTGTCAACACCTGCGCCTGCAGCACCCGCTCCGGCCCCAATCGCTCCGGTGATCCCAGCTGCTCAGCTGACGGCGTCAGCTGCAAACCCGTTCGATTTCTTCGAAGACTTCACTGCGAAGGCGACGATCTCCACACCGGCACCGGCGGCCCCCGCTCCTGCACCGGCAGCAGCGAAGCCCAACCCTTTTGACTTCGGCTTCCCGCCTCCGGCACCGCAGCCGCAGGCCAAGCCGGCGAACGCACCGATGGCAACACTAAATCCCTTCGACTTTTAGACTTGTGTGTACAAGAAGAGACAATGTGCAATGCTACGGTGGCCCACAAAGGGAAGTAAGTGGTTAGAATAATCGAATGTCTATGAATGTCTAGCTTCCGCAAAATCCGAGTGCGTTTAAAGGGCTGCCGCTGACGCTATTGTAGGTGCTCCGGGTGCCGCATCCCATGGAGAATCGCGTCGTCTCAATTTAGCCCGTTTTTTCTGCCGGGCACGTCGATGGGCATCATTACCACAGGTGGTGAAGAGAAGAGCACGGCGTCAGGTATTCCCCATGGCTATCGGCACGAGCGGAGCCAAGGCGACGGCACGAACCCGTGCACCGACGCACTCGTCGCTCCACGATATTGACGATTTGTACGAGAACAACGCCTTTCAAGATGAAGACGACGACGAAGGCCCGCTCATGAGTCGCTCGACCGGCAAGGACGCAAGTCCGACTGACCACGGCGGAGCAGGCTCAAAAGCCAAGTCCAAGTTGGCCAAGACGCCCAAAGCCGCCGAAAGCAAAGACACCAAGCTCGAGTTCAGCGTCTGGGTCGCGCGAAAGGACAAGTACGAGCGCGTCGCGCAGGCGCTGGCCAAGCTCAACACGGAGCGAGCGAGTGACGACGACAAGTGGCTCGACGTCGCCGTCTCGCTCTCGGCCACGGACGTGCTTTTGAAAACGGGCAAGACCGACAAGTGCGACTGCGCGGGCGTCTGCCGCCAGCCAGCCCACTCGGTGACCAAGCAGCGCACGCGCTGCCAGTGTCCGGCCAAGAAATGTTCGTTGTGCAAGCGCTGCATGGGGACGTCGCCAGGCGAGATCACGGACAAGATGACGGCGACGCTCGCGCCCTACAAGCTCGAGCCGTTGCAACCGATCCTCGAAGTCGCGGACAAGATCGTGGCGACTGGTGAAGGCAAGCCACTGGTCCCGGGAGGACCCAAGATCTCGACGGGCGTGCTGCGCATGGCAACTGCCGTGCTGGGTCAGTGCAGCGTGCTCGCGAACGAAGACGGCACCCGCATCCAGCGGCCGTGCTCGTGTCCTGTGCACTCGCTGGGCGATCTCTGGGTGCGATGGACCACCAAGCACCACAAGTTTTCCCGCGTCGCACTCAAGGAGGACGAGGCCGCCAAGTTCTCGAGCGGCACGCGACAGATGATGGAGTTCGACGACGAGACCAAGACCCACTTCATGACGCTCAAGTGGCACCAGGCCGCCAAGCCGCAGAAGGGCGACACGGCCAAGATCGCGGCGCGCCGCGCGCTCACGGCCGACCAGAAGCGGCAAAACGCCTTCTTCCTCGGGCTCTGCAAGCGGTTTTGGAAGCAGGCGCAGCTCCAAGTGGTCGAGCACTTGCAGACCAAGATGGACGCGTTTCTCAAGACGCCCACCGACAAGCGCAAGTGCTTGCCGGAGGAGTACGAGCTGTCGGTCCTCAACACTCTTGGCGTCAAGCGGATGATGAACTGGGTGGAGCAAGATGTCGAGGCCATCGAGGAGGCCAAGAAAGAAGAACACAAAGAGAAAGCGGACGGCGGCGCCGTGGCGCACAACGCCTGGGTCAAGCGCAAGGACCGGCTCCGCATTCGCATGCCCGTGGGCGAGGGCGAGAGCTCGGCGACGACCAAGAGCGTCGTCAAGCCAGGCGGCTCGTGGAAGCCGCCGCGCATGGACTTTTCGAGCGGCAAGGGCGTCGTGCGCCAGAAGAAGCTCAAGCTGCCGTCGTCGACGGTCGAGATGATGAAGGGCAGCGGCCTCAAGTACGTCCACGCGATGAACGAGGGCTTCCAGGGCCGCGGCGGCGACCTGGAAAAGTGCAAGCAGCTGCTGCTCAAGAAAGGCCACGTGCTCAAGGCCAACTTCGACGGCCGGTCCACGAGCGACGACGACGGCGAGAACCCGTTCTCGAAGGACCGGTACTACTTTGAGAGGCAGAACAACGCGGCGCTCAAGAAGAAGCGCGAGGCCGACAAGCAGCGCACGGAGCAGAGCAAAGAGAGCTACGCCGCGTGGGTCGCCCACAAGGCGCTCAAGGAGAAAGCGGCCAAGTACCTGGCTCACATCCCCAAGCCCGAGCGAGATGCGCGCGACGGCAAGGGCAGCGACGACGACGACGACGAGAACCGGGGCAGCGGAGACGACGACCAGGTGCCCGCGCGCGTGCGGTGGCAGGAAGTGGGCAAGGCGCTCAAGGCCGTGGACCGCACGCTGCTGGAGGACTGGGTCAAGTGGAGCGACGGGTTCGCGAGCGGCGCCAAGTGCCGCCTGCTGTGGGAGAGCTTCGCGCCCGTGGCGTGCGACGTCCACTGCACGTCGTCGGCGATCCGCGACGTGTTTCTCAAGCTGCTGCACCGCCAGGGCGTCAACTACAAGCGTGCGTTCCTCGCGCACTGCGACCAGAAGCACAAGAAGCTGGTCGCGCGCGGCGTCGACGACGTGCCGGACGAGATGACCGAGGACGAGAAGATGGCCGCGTTCGCGCAGCTCGACAAGCGCGAGTTCTCGCGGCTGCTCGCGGATCTCGGCATCGTGCTGCAGCCCGAGGAGACCCAGCGACTGATGGAGTACTTCGACGCGGACGGCAACCAGCTCGTGAGCATGCACGAGTTCCTTGATGTCGTGGGCGACAAGCGGCGCGCGCAGTGCCACGGCGACACGGACCAGCTGCTCAAGCAGGTGTGTCTCTGGGAGACCGTGTGCCACGAGTGCGGCATGCTCCACGCGTTCCAGCTCGTCGTCGGCAGCACCAAGCCCGGCGAGCCGCGCATGCGCGCCGAGCTGCCGGGTCACACCAAGCGCCGAGAGCTCTTCGGCTGCTCGCCCGAGTGCGACATGCGCGAGCTCAAGAAGGCCGCGCCCAAGCAGTGTCCGTTCTCGACCTGGAGCGATGCCAAGGCCGCGCCGGCGCTCAAGAAGCTCGAGCTCTGGAGCGCGCAGCGGCGCGAGCAGCACGTGCTGCAGAGGCTCGTGACCGAGGGCCAGCCGCCCGACGCGCCGGCGTTTTTCCGCGACGACGACGAGGCGCTAGACCCGACGACGACGCTGCTGCTGCGCTGGCAGCCGCCGCCCGTGCGCGGCACCAACGGCGCGGCGTTCTACATCCTCGAGACCATCGGCGCAGAAGGCACGGCGTCGTTCCGGCTCAACGAGTACCGGGAAGTGTACCGCGATCCGCGCGACTACAAGGACAACGGCGGGCAGCCGCGGTACCACCACGTGGTCTCGGGGCTCACGCCCAACACCAAGTACGGCTTCCGCGTGCGCGCGCTCAACGGCTTCGGCGCCGGCCCGTACGCGTTCTCGTACTTCGTGACGGCGCCGGCGACACCGCCCGCTCCGACCGCGTACAAAGTCACGGCCAACTCGATCCAGCTCGGCTGGGAGAGCTCGACGTACTTCCGCCGGCAACTCAAAGAGCTGCGCCGGATGTTTGAGGAGGCCGACGCGGACGGCAACGGCTCCATCAGCCGCGACGAGTTCATGGAGGAGATCGAGCGCCGCAAGCCCAAGCTGCTCGAGTTCCTGCAGAAGACGACGGTGCCCGGCGGCGGCCCCGCGCTCAGCGTGTTCGACGCCATCGAGACGGATGACAATGAGAGCATCTCGTGGCACGAGTTCGTGCGCTTCTTCCACGGCTTTCTCGACGAGAAGACGGATTTCGACGGCTCGGTCTCGTCGTCCAGCTCGTCCTCGAAGGCGAGATCATCGGCGTCGGCAGTGGCCGTGAGCAAGACCAGCAAGCGGCCGGGCGGATCCGCCGACGGGCCGGCCAAGCCCATCGCGTCTTGTCGGTACGTGCTCAAGCAGTGCGCGAACGAAGCGCGAGGCGAGTACGTCGAGATCTACCGCGGGCAGCAGGCCACGTTCACGGTCCACGGGCTCGCGAGCGGCAGCACGTACCAGTTCCGCGTGCAGGCGATCAACGACGAGGGCCTCGCGAGTCTGCACAGCGACGCCGTGGTGGTCAACACGCTGCTGCAGACCCCGAGCGCGCCCGTGCTGGTCGAGTCGGCGAGCTGCGCGACGTGCGTCAAGCTCAAGTGGCCGCCGGCGAGCGCGCGCGCGTGCCTCTCCCACGAGGCGCTGCAGTCTCGGTCCAAGCTTACGGCCGTGCGCAAGGGCGCGTCGAACGGCGACGACGTCACGCGCATCCTCAAGGAGTGGGCCAACGAGACGAGCGTGGACGACGGCAGCGTCGACTTCCGCGCCAAGTTCGATCGGTACGACGTGAACAAGAGCGAGTTCATCGAGCTGCCCGAGTTCACGACGCTGCTCGAAGAGCTGGGCGTGGCCGCGACGCCCGAGCGCATGGCCGCGTACATGGACGCGTTCGACGCCAACCAGGACGACAAGATCTCGTTCGACGAGTTCCGCCAGTGGTGGACCCAGACGGACGTGCAGTTCGTGCTCAAGCGCAGCCGCGGCGGCGCCGCCGAGGACCAGATGAGCGTCGTGTGCTACCGCGGCAAGGACACGCACGCGGTCGTGGGCGGGCTCGAGCCCAACACCGAGTACCACTTCCGCGTGCGCACCGTGTCGACGCACTCGTCGAGCCAGCTCAGCGACGCCGTCGTGGTGTGCACGCCGCCGCAGGCGCCGTCGTGCGCGGGCATGGTCAGCGTCGGCGCCACGAGCGCGCAGATGTGCTGGTACGCGGGCGTCAACGGCGCCAGCCGCTTCGTCGTCGAGTGCAAGCTGGTCGAAACGCTGCCGTCGAGCGACGCCGGCGCGCGGCGAGCGGCCACGGCGCCGTCGGCGGGCGAGTGGCTGCGCGTGTACGAAGGCAGCGACACGCTCGCGACGCTGAGCGAGCTCGTGCCCAGCACAGTCTACCGCCTGCGCGTCTTGGCGCTCAACCGCGCGGGGCTGCTCAGCGACCAGTCGACGGTCACGCAGTTCTGCACGCTGACGCGAGACGAAGAGAAGAAGCGCGGGACCTTGCGGCCGTCGAACGCCGCCGACCATTTCGTGGTCGAGTGCGCGGACGAAGGCGACATCGTCGGCGGCGACACGATCCTCTTCAGCGAGCGGCTCGTGCGCAGCGACTCGGGCAAGGTCAGCGGCGAGTCCGAGCTCGTGCGGCCCGTGAGCACGGCCTCCGAGAAGCTCACCGCGGGCTCGGTGTACTCGACGACGAGCTACGTGAGCCAGGCAGGCGGCGAGCCTATCGGCGAGCGCACGATCGCGGCGCGCGTCGTGGGCGTGCGCCCCCACGACAAGCACGGCAACACCATCTCCATGGTCGTCGTGTGGAGCACCGCGCAGCTGTACGACGACCCGCTGAGCAACCTCAACCGCAGGGCGAAGGCCTCGTCGGTGCGAGGCGGCAGCTGTGAGGCGACGGGCTCGGTCCACTCGACGAGCCACGCGCTCAGCGCCGACCTCAAGATCGCGCGGCGCGAGCGAGCGCTCTACCGCTACGACGTCTTCCGCCGCGCGTGGCAGGACGAGCGCGCGCGAGACCCGCGCACGTGGACCCAATAGACGAGACGGCGAGATGGCTACGTTGTGCGGTTGCAGGAAGGTCGCACGTGGCAGATATGTCGCGCGAAGGTCGTCTCTGCGATCTTGAAGAGCCGCGCGGATCTTCTTCGCCGACACCAGCGACCATGCGCTGGTGGCGCAAGCTGCTGCTCAAGACGGCGCTGGCCGCGTCCAACGTGCTCTTCTTTGGGGTCGCGATCGGGCTGCTGGTCCAGGGCGCGCGCTTGCGCCGCGAGGGCTGGCTCGACGTCTTCGAGGACGACTTCCCGTGGTTCCACACGGCCTACGTGCTCGTCGTCGTGCTCCTCAGCGTGCTCGTCGCGAGCCTCGCGATTGTACGTACGCTCACTGCTTGATTCCCTCGAGAGCCGCGGACTTACGAGTCGTGCAGTCGGGTTTCTACAGCGTGCTGTTCCGCCGCAAGCAATGGGTGCTCGTGGTCTACGTCGCGACCACGCTGCTCACGTTCGCGTTCTGTCTGTTCCTCTCCATCGAAGGGGCCGTCTCGCTCAGCACGGCGCAGTCGTGGAAGGCGCGAGCGGCTGTGGACGCCGCGGTGGAAGGCAACGTGGAGGCCAATTTCGACCAGGTGTACTGCGTTTCTCAAGCCGCCTACCTCTGCACGGCGTCGTCCCGCGCCCAGTGGCTCGTCCACTTCGGCAGCGACGACCTGCGCGATCTCTACCTCGCCAAGGACATCGCGGCGACGATCAAGCAGGCCATGACTGCCGAACGTTCCACAAGTGCGAGGAGCCTGCTCGAGCTGTGCGAGGACGAGTCGTCGCCGCTCCATGATCCCGTGCTCACCGACGACCTCGCGGATCTCTGCACGTGGTGCGGAAACATCGCGGACCTCAAGTCGTACGTGCATCTCGTCTCATGGGCCAACTCCAAGTGCCCGCCCAGCAAGCTGTCGGCTCAGTTCTGCATCCAGAGCGTGTGGCTAAACTACACCAACCCCGAGAACATCGCCCCGTCGATCGAGTCGCCGCGGGAGATCTTCGCCACCGGCCAGGCCAGTGGAGAGACGCTCGGAGAATCCTCCTCATCGCCACAGGAGAGGACCGCGCAGGACGAAGATCCATCGGTCCAGTCGCCGGTGTCGTCTCCACCGTACGAAGTGTGCCGCAAGACGTTCCTCAGCTACTGGTCCTACCTCTCTGCGTGAGTGTGATCCCACTAAGCTGACGGAGAGGAAGTGGCTCTAACGATCCAATTTGACCGTAGGTGGTTCCTGGTGTTCTCTCTCCTGCTGCTCGGGTTCATGGTCGTCGTGATCCGCATCGCGTGGGTCGTGCTACGGCCAAAACCCGAGCGGTACAACTCACGCCACGGCAACAAACCCGAGCGGAAGCCGCTCATGCAGCTCTCGAGCCAGCTGCCGACCAGCGGAGCCACTTCTTCAGCGACAAGACCGCCTGGGAGTGGGGTACCCACCGACAACAGACCGAGCGCAGTGGACAGAGCCAGGGCGTTGTTGTCTCCGCGAGGCCACACTTCACCGTAGATGTACCCCTGCTTCTCTGTCTTGTACACACAAGGCCCCTTTATAGACCGGTTCTCCTAATCCACCTGGGTAAGACGCACACCTCGAGTCCTCACCCTCCCAGAGCCACTGCGTCTTCGTCTGATCTCCTAAACTTAGTCTCCACGCTCTACTCGAGCCGGCAAAGCAAGCAATCTAGCTCGGTCTCTTCTCCTTATTATAGACCGCCGTCTCCGGTCGGCACTGACCAAAGCAACGGCATTTCATTTATTCCGGTCCCGCTTTCGTCTGCCGCCGGCTCTCGTTCTCGGCCCGTAGTTCTCTCTGCGCTAGCGACCATGGCCAAGAAGGGCGAGAATGAGATCGTCGTGCTGCGTCGCGTCGTGGAGAAGGGCGAGAAGGACAAGCGCGACATCACCATCGACGACATCATCGCCAACCCGGTCTCCTGTGGGTACCTCCTCGACTTTTGCCAGAAATCCGTACGTCTCGCACGCCACCCCCATCGCGCGTGAAAGCCACTAAATCGCGTTTTCCATGAACCTGCAGTATTGCGCCGAGAACCTGAACTTCTTCATGGCCGTCGACAAGTTCAAGGACGAGTGCGGTCTGCTGGACTTTCGAGACCCCGAGGCCGTGACGACATGCAAGGAGATGGCGGACCGCATCTGGGCTGACTACCTCTCTCTCAACGCGCCCAACGAAGTGTCGATGCCCTCGGAGGACCGCAACGAGACGATGGAACGCATGAAGAAGCCCGCCGAGTACCGCGCCAAGCTCTTCGACGTGGCGCTGCAGGACGCGGTCAAGACGCTCCAGAAAGACACGCTCGCGCGGTTCCTCAAGAGCCCGCAGTACACCGAGATGTCCAACAAGGTCACGAGCGTCTCCGACATGATGAAGAGCAAGGCCTTCGAGGCCGATGGCGCCTACTCGATCGACATGCCGGTCAAGTCGCAGCTCACAGACGACAAGATCGCCGGATCAAAAGAGTACCCGCTCGACGAGATCCTCTCGGACAAGATCCTCTTCACGGAGATGCTGGATTACCTCGAGAAGAGTGAGTGAGGTTGGGATGTCAAATTTGAGTTTCGACGTGGTTTCTGACGCAGTGCGTTGCAGAGTTCAAGGCCGAGAACCTCAAGTGCGCGCGGCAGATCCGCCGCTTCGAAGAGCTCGCGCTCGAGAAGAAACCCGACGAGCTCAAGGAGTTCGCGTGGGACTTGTACCTCTATTTCATTGCCCCGGGCTCGCCGTTCGAGGTCTCGTGCACGAACCTTGACCGCAAGTCGGTGCAGCTACGTCTCGGCTGCCCCATCAAGAGCATGTTCGAGCCCATTAAGGAGAACACGATGCTCGTGCTTAAGCAAGACCACAAGGCGTTCTGCACGCAGCTGCAGACCAAGACGCTCAAGGACCGACTGAAAGCCGAGAAGGTGGGCAACGCGCCACAGAAGAGTAGCTTCATGTCCAAGATCTTCAAGTAGATGACCATTTGCGTCGTATTGGCACGGCGGCTAAGCGAACAAAATATATCAAAATATGTATTGAGCACGAGGAGCGCGGTCTTCGTCTGGTATCGCAACGCTAGTCTACAGTGTGTCGGAATGGTCGATTCAGGAGCTCATGGCGTGTGGTCGCGCATGTCGAACGACGCAAGTTCCATGGCCACGTCCTCCAGCAGCTCCACAATCGTGGCGTCGTCCACTGCAGGTGCGTGTGGATCCACGTAGAACGTGTTCTCCACGCCCATGTCATCGTCGCTGTCCTCATTTTGAGGCTCCACAGCCAGCTCTTCTTCCTCCTCTTCCTCTTCCTCCTCTTCGTCCTCCTGATCCGAGTCGAGATCCGCGACCGGGCGAACGGTCGGCCCCGGCAGCGGCGCATCGGTCGCGTCCACGGCCGCGAGGATCTCCTCGTCATCGCTGTCGTAGACGAAGCGCGTGTGCTTGCCCTGGAAGACCGGCAGTCCTTTCTGGCGGTTCTCTGGGTTCTGGAAGAACGCCGACTTGTCGCCGAGCGCCGGCCGCGCGCGCACGTCGGCGTTGAGCTTCTCGACCATCTCGGTGGTGTAGTCCACGGCCTGGCGCTCATACTCGTCGCGCGAGATGCGCTGCGCGAACTGTGGCGGCTCCATCTTCGTCAATGGCTTCTCTTCCACCAGCCACCTCTCGAATTAGCATTGTGTGTCAGCCTGTTGAGGAGCTATTCGGGAGCTAGCCCACAATCTGAGTCGACTCAGACAGACAGTCATGTACTGATATATGGGTTGAGTCAGAGGGTACCTCCGGTTACGCTCGGTGGAAGTGACGTGGCCCGAAGCTGCCGCTCGGTGTCAGGCTGAGCCGGGAGCCAGCTGAAGCTGTACGCGCGATGTGTCGGCGCCTGGCGAGTGCTGTAACTCCCTCCAAACGCTTGAGCGTGCAAGATCACTGGCTCCTGCGGATTGGTTCACCGTAGCTCCTCGGCAGCCATTGGCTCATGATTGCACACCGCTTACCGGTGGCTCCTGCGAGTAAACACGCGTCTATCACCATGTACTCAACGCCACACGCCGGCCGTGATTACCAGTCAAACTGAGCCGTAGCTGGGCGCCAACTGCCGTTGACAATCCAGCTGAGAAGGAATCGGAGACAGCCACCTTGTTGGCTGCCTCCCCCATCTCCTTCAGAGATTGCGCCCCAGTCTCTGTGTGTTCTGTATGTAGTGTACCCGTACAGCTGAGTCTCGGCCCAGGGTGGCGTTGAGTCAAAGCTCTAAAATCATTTTTCACGAATGCACACCCGGTCAGCAGCTGCGAAACCATCACTCTTGTATGAGACAGTATCGAAATAAAGAGGTCACTTCGGCAGTCAATCGAATTGTAGAGGCAATGGGTGCGCGGACTTCAACTTGGTGACTTGCGGTTTGTATGCGCTCTTGTATGAGGAGTAGTATGAGCTAGTTCTTATAGAGAAAGGCTCCTGATGTATCCACCTCTCCATCGCAGAGTTCTCGAGGTCCGGACCAGGGGGAGCCATGGACACGAGGCCCTGAGCTTCTCCTTCTTCCTTCTCCGCAGCCCTCACTTTCGAAAACACCTCGAAGACCCCCCACCACCACCGCCCCCCTCTTCCAAGCACCATGGCCAACGCCGACCAGGAGATCGCCCAGCTCAAGCAGCACATCGCCGAGGGCGCCGAGCAGACCAAGGAGTACCTCAACTCGCTCCAGGGCAAGGTCGAGGCCTTCGACAAGGAGCACAAGATCTCGGAGACGGCGCAGTCGTACCTCCAGTCGGGCATCGACGCCGCCCACGCGTCGGTCGAGGAGCTCAAGGACTTTGGCGCCAAGATCCAGGACAGCGCCAACGAGGTCTCGGAGGAGTTTGTCAAGTCGGCCAAGAGCGCGCTTGAGAAGGCCGAGAAGTCGGTCGCCGACATCAAGGCCAAGGCCGCCGAGTACGACGAGAAGGTCCGCAAGAGCGTGGTCGAGGGCGCCGCCGACGCCAAGGAGAAGATCACTGAGGGCGTCGCTGATGCCAAGGAGAAGATCGCTGAGGGTGCTTCCAACGCCAAGGCCTCGCTCGCCGAGCTCGTCGACTCGGCTCAGGACCAGTTCGCGGCTGGCTTCTCCGAGATCTCGGAGACGCTCGCGAGCCTGCAGGCCAAGATCTCGGAGGGCGCCTCGAACGCCGCGGAGGCCGTGAAGGACGCCGCTGAGGACCTGGCGGAGAAGGCCAAGGACGCCGGCGAGGCCGCGGCCGACAAGGCCAAGGAGGTGGACCAGAAGGTGAGCGGCGGCGCCGGCGCCGACCTGCTCCACAAGGTGCAGGAGGCCGTGCACGACGGCGTGGAGAAGATCTCGGAGCTGATCCACGGCAAGCCGAGCGCGGAGAAGGCCTAGGCGGCAGGTTAGAATCCCGTGCATTTTCTTCTTCGTCTTCGAACCAACTCAAGTCGCCCTGAGTGAGGGGCAGAACAAAGTGAATAGTAATAATCCAGAGACACTCGCTGCACATCGTGTTCCGCTCTCTTCGTCGCCCGGTCTGCTTTAGTGGAAGGAAGAAAGAACGGGCTCGCTTTGCGCGACGAAGATCGGGGTGGACCATCTCCAATCCCAGTTGTCTGCGTGAGTCATGTCCCACTATGACACTTGGCGTTTGTATGCGCTCTTATAGTCGAAGCACAGATGCGTCGGCTCTTCTAGCGAGAGATTTCGAAATGTAGCCATGTCGAAGAGCTCTCTGCGTCTGTGCCATGGGGGGTCCCCTCGGAGATCGATCGTGGCTCTGTCCTCCCTCCGGTCGACTCGCAGCGACCGAGATAGCACTTTGCAATTAGCATCCAGACGCACAAGCAACTACCAACTCCAAGCACCACCATGTCGACCAACGAGAACAGCGCCATCGCCCAGCTCAAGAAGCAGATTGCTGACGGCACGGAGCAGACCAAGAGCTACCTGTCCTCGCTGCAGGAGTCGATCAAGAACTATGACAAGGAGCACAAGCTATTGGAGACAGCCTCGTCCTACATGCAAGCGGGCATCGACCAGGCCAACTGGTCCGTGAACGAGCTCAAGGACTTCGGCAACCGATTCCAGGAAGAATCCAAGGACGTCTCGGACGAGCTCGTCAAGTCGGCGCGCAATGCACTCAACAACGTGAACTCGTCGCTTGAGGGCCTCAAGTCAAAAGCCTCGGACTTTGACAACAAGTCGCGCACGAACGTCGCCCAAGGTGCTGAGCACGCCAAGCAGAAGGCGGCTCACGGCGCAGAGAAGACCAAGCAAAACGTGGCGGACGGCGCCGAAAGCGCCCGGTCGTCGCTCGCGGACTTGGTCAACTCAGCGTGCAACCAAGGCTCCTCGTTCTTCGAGAGCATCTCGACGTCGCTCGACAACCTGCAGAAGCAGGTGGCCGCTGGCGCGTCCAATGCCGGCAACGCAGTGTCGAACACCGCCTCCAACGCGACGACGGCCGTCTCAAACGCCGCCACGACGGCCAAGGACAAGGTTGCTGAGACAGACCAGAACGTGAGCGGCGGCATGGGCGCCGACATCTACAACAAGACCGCGGAGCTCGTGAACCAGGGCGTCGAGTACGTGTCCAGCGCCTTCTCGAGCGACGACAAGCCGACCGACCCCAAGCCGTGAACACCAGCGCCGCGAGACGGCTCTACATATCCTCTCGCTCAGTAAGGACGCTTCGTAACATATATCTGCTCTCCCTCCATTCGGCTTCCAGAACTCTGCATCTGTGACATGTGCAGCCGCGCATCACTTGATACCTCTTCAATTCAATACACATGTATCAAGTATTGAAGGTTGATGGGCGCGTCACGTCTTTGGGTAGATCTTTTGTACTTGCCAATTGTATGTGCTCTTGTATAGAGATTTCGCTCTTGTACAAACTCGGGAGCTCCTCACAGAAACAAAGAGCTCCCTCTCACCTCATGGGCATCATCACTCATCCACGTCTCTCTGCCCACGCGCCATTCTGCAACCAGCCAGCTCTTCACTAAGTCCAAGCCATGTCGTCGGCCACGGAGCAGGAGATCGCGCAGCTCAAGGAGCACATCGCCGAGGGCGCCGAGCAGACCAAGTCGTATCTGGCCACGCTCCAGACCAAGCTGAGCGAGTACGACGAGCAGTACAAGGTCTCGGACACGGCCTCGGCCTACCTGCAGGCGGGCATCGACAAGGCCCACGCGTCGGTGGACGAACTCAAGTCGATCGGCGCCTCGATCTCGCACTCGACCAAGGAGACGTCGGACGCCTGGGTCCACTCGGCCAAGGACTCGCTCGCCAAGGTTCAGGCGTCGCTCGAGCACCTCAAGCTCAAGGCCGCCGACTATGACCAGCGCGCGCGCGGCTCGCTCACGTCCACGGTCGTGACCACGCGCGACACGGTCTCGAGCTCGCTCGAGCATATTGTCACGTCGACGCGACAGACCGCCATGTCGGGCATTGAGAAGATCGCGGCCACGCTCGAGAGCATCCAGAGCAAGATCACGGAGAGCGCCACGGCCGCCGGAGAGAGCGCGTTTGCGCTCACGGGCGCGATCGTCAAGAAGGCCGAGGAGGTGGACGAGAAGCTTGGCCTCAGCGGCACGGTCGCCGGCGCCGCGGCGGTCGTGGGCGAGAAGGTCTCGGAGATCGACAAGAAGTTCGGCGTCTCGGAGAAGGCCATCCAGGTCGATGAGAAAGTGAGCGGTGGGCTGGGCTTCAGTCTGCTCGGCAAGGGCGCCAACCTCGTGAACCAGGGCGTGGACTACGTCACCAGCACGCTTCAGAGTGCCAAGGCCGCCGCCGAGGCCAAGAAGCCGTAGATGCGTATTTTGTAACTTTTTTAGGCTTGCTCGAACCAGCAAAATCCCACAGATTTCGGTTCGTACGATGGTTCCTTCCGATTCCAATGCGACAGTTGCGAGCGCGAGCGCCGGGTCGCATCTCAGGAGGCCTTCGAAGGCTTCTAACGGTGCCATGACTGTTTTTCCCACAGAAAATGACCTTCCGGGACGAGGCCACTCGCTGCATAGAGAAACACAGAGAACGTCTCGGATCGCCCCGTTGAAGCCGTGGCTTCACAGCCTCAAACTCGCCACCACCTCACTTGCGAATCCGCATCAAACCAAGCAACGCAACCCATCCATCCACGCCACCATGACCGACGTGCATCAGCAAGTGGATCACCTGAAGCAGCAGATCGACTCGGGCGCCGAGGAAACCAAGCTCTACCTGGACAAGCTGAAGAAGAAGGTCGAGGAGTACGACTCGCAGTACAAGCTCTCGGAGACGGCTTCTTCTTTCTTGCAGTCGGGCATTGACACGGCCTCGTCATCGGTCGATGAGCTCAAGCACATTGGTCAGCAGCTCGAGAAGCAGTCCAAGTCGGCCTCTGGGCAGACGATCGAGACGGCGCAGCAGGCGCTCGGCAAGGTCAAGGACTCGCTCGACGGGCTCCAGCACAAGGCGCGCGAGTACGACCGCAAGTTCGCCGGCTCGACCGGTGCTAGTGTTGCCTCAGGTGTGGAGAACGTCGTGAACGCCGCACGCCAGCGCACGACCGACGCGATTGAAATGGCCAACGAGCAGGCCATGCGCGTGATGGAGATGATCCAGAACGTCGCCGGCAACGTCGCGCACAGCGCCAAGCAGACAGCCGGCAGCGTCGCCTCGAGTGCCCAGCACGCGACCAGGGGCGTCACGCACACGGCCGAGGTCGCGACGGGCGAAGCGGTCAAGGCCGCCGAGATGGTCGACGAGAAGCTCGGCGTCACGCCCAAGGTCTCCAGCGCTGTCAGCGGCGTCACGGAGACGGTCAAGAACCTGGACAAGCGCATGCACGTGACAGAGACGGCCACGAAGATCGACACGAAGATCACGGGCGGCCTGGCGACCAACCTGGTGCACAAGGGCGTCGAAATGGTGCAGGAGTCGATCGAGTACGTGACGGAGACGCTGCAGCAGGCCAAGATCGCCGCGAGCAAGTCGCCGACGGCGCAGATGGCGGAGGAGCGTGCCTCTGGCGTGGCTCAGCAGGTGTCGGAGACGACCGGCGCGGTCCAGGACAAGGCCATGCAAGCCAAGGACCAGGCCCAGGGAATGGCATGCCATGCTCGTGAACAGTCCATGGAGATGGCGTCGTCGGCCAAGGACACGGTAATGGGTGCCACCGGAATGAGCGGTGGCGGCCAGTCGATGACGGAGAAGGCCAAGGGCATGGCTGGGAAGGCTGGCGACATGGCATCCGAGGGCATGCAGCAGACGAAGGAAGGCGCTCAGCACGTGTCGGGCCAGGCCATGGAGAAGGGTCACCAGATGAAGGAAGACGTCAAGGAAAAGGGCCAGGATATGAAGGAGGGCGCGATGCAGAAGGGGTCCCAGGTGATGGAGCAAGGCCACGATCTAAAGGAGTCGGCCAAGGAGAAGGGATCTCAGGCCATGGGCAAGACGCAGGAGGAGGGCTCGCAAGCGAAGGAATCGACCAAGCAGAAGACATCGGAGTTGACCGGTGGAAGCAGTGGAGGCTCTAGCGGTGGTAGAATGATGGAATCTATGAAGGAGCGTGCGGGCGAACTCGGTACGGCCACAAAGGAACCCACGCTGGGCATGTCGTCTGGGGATTCTGCTACTGACATTCGCCACAAGCAGCAACACCAGCAGACGTCGTCGGGGGACGACGCAGTGACACAACAGGTTGCCAAGAGCGCGATGCAGGCGGCCGAGCAAGCGAAGGAGGAGATGGCCGACGTCATGTCACGCCAGAAGTCGGTGATGAAGGACGCGACGAAGGCGTGAGGCATCGAAGAGTGGATTCCAGCAGCAGCCATGGCGAGAGTGTCCAAGTTATGAGCAGTCCGACGAACATCGCACCTTCGGTGGCTGTCGCTGGTCGCTACGGACTCGTCGTCTTGCTGTCGCTGCTTCCATTCGCCGTCTGGATTTGGTATTGCCTCCGTTTCTTTCCTTTTGCATAGCTCATATGTTTGCCAATTTCTCTAAACAGTAAAAAAACAACGTCTCGTCAAAACTTGAATTAGAGGTGATGTCTAATTGAGACCAGCGGCTTCCATGCCGTCTTCGCCCTCCTCCTCATCGAAATCGCTGACAACTTCTTCCTCCATCTCGCTGGCACCAGAGTTGAAGAGAATCTGGCAGACGCGCTCGTCGATCATCCAGTCGTCCTCGTAGATGGGCAACGCCAAGAAGAACCCAATCACATCCGCGGCTTCGAGATCTTCTGCCTCGGCATCAAGCCAATCCAAAATGGCGTCGAGCACTTTGTCGTCGAAGTCGAAACCCCGGATCTGCTCGCCAAACTCGTCCACTTCGTCTTCGCCTTTGGCTTGGTCCTCCTCCTCTTCCTCGTCTTCATTCCCGGAAGGCTCTTCCTCCGCCGTTGGCTCGGCAGTCGCATCTGCTTCTTCGTCACTACCGCTACCCTCTTCTCCGTCGTCGGAGTCCATGTCGTGGTCCTCGTAGAAACTCCGAGGATATGGCGAGTCGCTCGCGACCTCATACCGCACGAGCTCCTTCATCTCGGCGTCGATGCCCACGCCCGCCGTCACGGAATACGTCACGACCGTCTGCCCGCCATCGTCTTCCACACGCGAGAAGGCGTACTTGGTGTACAGCGGCGTCTCGGCGCGAGCGCGGCGCTTACCTTTCCTGCTCTTCTTGCTGTCGCTCTCGGGCAGCGTCCACCGCACGGTCGCGTGCATGTCCACATTGCGCTGGCGGTCGTACTCGCAGCCGAACTCCTCGACGGCGAGCGCGCCGTGGAGCCGCTCGAAGACTGTCGACTGCGTGGTCACGCGCTCCACGAGCTCCTTGGAGACGGGGTGCTGCAGCAGCCGCTGCTTGATGCGCTCGGTCTCGAACGCGAGCTTGGCGTGCGCCGAGAGCCCGCGCAGCACGTCGAGACGCAGCGCCACGTCGCTCTCTTCAAAGTGCGCGACCACGCGCTCGATCGCGGCGTCGAGCTCGCGCGCGTACGAGCTGAACCGTCGGTCATAGCTGCTCATCGCCAGTCAAAATGGCTGCCTTCCGGTCGGGAATTGGCGCTTATTGACATTATCGACGGCTCGAGAACTGTCGAAAATTTACCTGTTCACAATTGGGTTCAATTGCTGGTGGGAGGGGGAAATGGACGGGTTGACGGCGCGCTTGGAGGCGGCATTTCGCGGGTATATCGCATCTGACGGTGACGCGAACAGCACGAGTGGATTGCACGTGGCGCACTCTGTGGATTTGTGGGTTTTGGCGCTGCGAAACGCGTTCTACAGCCCGCAAAAGCCTGCACAAGATGCGTCCATAAACAAGTTTCTTCTGCTCGAGCGCAGTCTGCTGGAGGCGTTGGAAGGCATTTCGCAGCAATCCTACAGCTCCTTTTGGAAGTTCGTAGTGCATTGCGTCATCGCGCTTTCTCGTGAGCCTGTGGCCAACGTGGAGGGGTCGCAAAAGACGCCGCAGCTCGCTACAGACCGCCTTCCAGTCGCGGTGACGGCTACTCTCGAGCTGAAACCCAAGCGAAAAGCCAAGCCGACACGCGCCAGAACTCAACCAAATGCCCCAGTCGCGTTTGTGTTCGTGAGCGCGCTCAAAAAGCTCGTCACAGGCCCCACAAGCGATCGGGACGGAGCAGAATGTCTCCTCGTGAGCCGTGGTAGCGACATGCTGAGGCATTTCTGTGCTCGGGAACTCGATCCGCCGACGCGCAAAGTTGACATAAAGCTGCTCGTTGAGATCCTCGACCTCTTCCAGGTCGACTTTGTGGACGAAGACCAGATCCGAGCCCTCGTCGTGGATCTGCTGGCTACGAAGCAGCATTCGTCAGTCATCAAGCTCGTGCAGACCTTTCGCGGCCGTGCCGACTGGGACTTCGCCGATCTGATGCGAGCGATGATCCGATCCAAAGACTGGGGGTCTGCGGAACTCGTGGCGAAGACGTTTGAAACAAACGCGGAGCAAAAAGGTTCATTGATAGGGGACCACTTGATAAGTGTTGGCAGTACTGACATGTCTGTTGCTTGTGACAGCAGTGCTGGCGAAGATACTCGTAGAAGAAGCAATCCAGTCGCATGACTTCAAGCGAGTACGTGCTCCTACCAACGCGTCGAGTGGAATTGGTGGTCTGATCATTCGCTCGTAGGCCCATCGTATCGTGTTCAACTTCGGTCTCCAGCACGATTATCCTGACATCGACCAACTTTACAGTCGCGACGCGCTGCTCAAGCTCATCGAGAAGCAAAAGTGGGCTCTTGCACTAGCGTACGTTGGCAGTGATGCCACGCTGCAGAGCGTATTGCTAACTCACTTAGTGGCTGCGCGCGAGTGGCGTCATGCGACAGCCTTGGCCCGAGATCGTATGGGCATGACTGATTTCGATCCAGAGCAGCAAGCGCAACTGGCTGAGCAGCTGGCAAAGAATGGTGCGCCGTCATCACTTGCAGGATTGCCAGTGAACGGATACTTGGAGCTCCCACTCGAACAAGATGGCGTCGTCTTTTGCGAGACTGTTGAGTCCGTCAAGAAAGCAGCGGCGTATGTTACTAGTTTGGACTCAGCGAAGCAGCATTTAATTGGCCTCGACGTCGAGTGGAGACCAACGAGCACGAATATTGCCACCCACACAGGGTCCTTGACTACGACCGCGGTCGCGAGCATTCTCCAGATTGCTACTAAGTCCAAAGTCTTTCTCATTGACTTACTCACCCTCCATGTGCGTGTGTACGGTTTCTGTCAGTCATCTCACGTTGAGCTCATAATTGTGCATCACCGTAGAACTGCGGCTTTCTCTTCGAAGAGTTCTTGTTGACCGTTTTCTCTTCAGATCGGTTCCTCAAAGTTGGCTTTGGTTTCGATTCAGATCTCAAAGGTATGGGATGCTTTCTGATTCGAAGCTGGACAGTAAGGAGCTGACTCACGTGTGGCAGTGCTTCATCAAACCTTTCCTGAGCGAAAGGGATTTCGAGCAGTGACGCCATTCTTGGAGTTGAGCTCAGTGATTCAAAAAGTGTTCGGCGCCACGGTGGGGAATAGCTTGTCGAACGCGACGGCCCGAATCTTGGGCAAACCTCTCGATAAGGTATGGATCATGTCTTGGAGATATGAGCATTGTGACTAATTTCTACTGTCAAGCGCATGCAACTCTCCAACTGGGATGTACGACCACTATCGCATAGCCAGGTCGTGTATGCAGCACTAGACGCGTTTTGCCTCCTCCAAATCGTCGACAGCATGTGAGTCCAATCTAGAGTCCGTCCCCCGTTGGTGTCGTTAAGTCACTTACGTTTATCCTCAGTCAAGCCCACGGACT
Organism: Pythium scleroteichum; assembly: GCA_023335855.1. NCBI lineage: Eukaryota > Oomycota > Peronosporomycetes > Pythiales > Pythiaceae > Pythium > Pythium scleroteichum. The sequence goes on along the minus strand of JAADVR010000067.1, from coordinate 26,955 downwards.
GACAGATGATAAGGGAACAGTGACCGCCTGGGACGACTTGGCTACGGGAATGATCAGTAGCGTTGGTCTTTCATCTCCAATTGACGACGCGGCTTCCATCGGAGATGCTATTCACTATCGAGAGGAATACCATGCTGACTGGGAGAGCAGGCTGCACCACCACGGTATCATAGAGAACAAGGACCTCACCTCGTGCACTGAGGTGCAAAACTTTTGGCGCGAGAAAGTTCTCGAGGCAGGCCGTGAGGATGTTGGTTCCGAACTCGCCCTCCTGCCGACACAGGAACTGCAACCTCTTCTTGCCGTGGTGGAACAGCAACCAATGGCGTACGTCGCCGTCAACAGCATCTGCTTTTTCGCTGACGGTAACTCATTGTTCACTGGTGCCGGTGTTCAATGCCTGACTTTAATATTCATTGACACTCAGAGAAACCTTGTGTGGCGTGTATCGACTCCAACTCGAAGCTTGACACGTCTCGTTTGGCAGGAATATGTGGAATCAGCCGCCGCAAAGTTAAGTTGGCCACGGCTATGGAGTGTGAGATGATATGGGGTTTCTCTCCTGGTACAGTTCCGCCATTTGGCCACCGCAATGCTGTTGGCCAACGCAGGATTCCCATCTTCGTCGACGAGAACCTGAAGGACTACGACAAGTGGGTCACTGGTAGCGGCGCCCACGACCAACTGCTCGTGTTTTCGTCCGCCGCTTTCTTCCACCTCATCACGGTCAAATCGATTTCTGACATTGCCCTTCAACGCAATGGTGTCAGTCGTCAGCACCACCACGAAGACTCACAGCCTACCGACGACAGCGACGCCCTCGTCCCGAGCTCTGGCGATGGAGTCAACGAGTACAAGTTCCTAGCTGACACGATGGTCGGTCGCGTCGGTCGCTGGCTGCGCACTATCGGTATCGACTGCGTGATCTGGGGCAAGAAAAAGCGATCCCCGCCTGTTGACAGCTCCTTTCCGGACCGTCAAAGTGCTCTGCTCGCGCTGGCCGCAAGGGAGCAGCGCATCATCCTCACGCGCGATAAGAAGCTCGCTGACCGGCGAGACGCTAGTGCATGTTTCGTAGTATCGAGCGACGACCCGCACCAGCAGTTCCAGGAGATCAAGAACCACTTCGCGCTGGTGCTCAAGCGCGAAGACATGATGACGCGTTGTGCTGTGTGCAATCACAAGGGATTCGATATTGTCGACCGCGACTACGTCAAGCAGCACATGGCTGATGCTGTGGGCGAGGGTGTGCTGGAAGTCGTGACCGACTTTTGGAAGTGCCTCGCATGCCACAAGCTCTACTGGGTCGGACCCAAGTACAGCTCTGCTTACGAGAACATGCTTGCCAAGTTCGAAGACGCCACCGAACTCTAAGGGCTAAAGTGTACGCCATGGGATACTGTATTTTGTAGACATTTACCTCGAAACTACGCGCTGGATCAGTCGAGCAGTCGGCCGACGCCGGCGATTGGCTTCAAGTTGCTCGCATCGTGGATGCTCGCATCGTTGTCAAAGAAGCCGTACCCCTTGAACGAAAACCGTTTCTTCTTCTCGGTCGTCGAGTGCGGGAAGCGAATCGCCTCTTCTTGCAGAAGCAGATCCTGGACGCGCAGCAAGTACGCCTCGAGGTTCTTAAGGTATCGCGAGGTCTGACGGTGCTTCGAGGACGCGCAGAACTGGATGCCTTCGTTCTTGATGATGTAGCCGATGCCGAAGCCATCTGGGACGACTGGACCGAAGCCGAAGAGCCGCAGGCTCGGGTTGCCGCAGTTACTTGTCGAGAGAATCGTATGGTTGAGCTTTTCCCAGCCGGCATCCGCGAAGATCCCGGGCTTGTGGGCTGCGATCTCGCGCGGCGTCAGTCCTTTCTTCATCTGTTCAAGGGTCCAGAGGCTCTCGAGCGCGTACATGTGGCGCTCGACGCCCTTTCCCGACGCACAGTTGCGGACCATCTTCACCTGCGAGTCGATGGCACGGCGCAGCGCCTCGATCTTCTCGATCGGCGACTTCTCGGTGAAGAACGTCTCCACGAACCCAAGCGCCTCCTTGGTCATGGATCGCGCGGCCTCAGTGCGGCCATGCTTGTAGCGCTTCGTGAGCACGGGCTCGTACACGTTCGGCGCGGCGCCGTACTGGAAGTAGTAGGCCGCCACGAAGGCCATCTGCACGAACGCGTCGGGACTCATGTTGTGCTGCGTGATGAAGAGCTTGCCGTAGCTCGTGAACTCGAGCACGTCCACTTCGTTCTGGAGGATGAGGTCACTCAGCTTGGCCTCGGCGAACTTGATCGATTCTTCGAGGTCGTTGTCGAGCGTCCATTCGAGCTTGCGCGGCTGGACGCGCGGCTTGTCTTTGTCTTGGCTCAGCTGCGGAGCGCGGTACGTGGCCTCGAGGAACGACGTCGTGCCGCCGCGGATGGTCTGCGCGAAGCGGATGATCGTGTCCGTGTACACGTCCGACACAAAGCGCAGCACCGTGTGGCCGTCCACGAACGAGTGCTCGAAGTTGACGCCGGCCACGCCGTTCTCGCACACGATGATCTGGAGCTTGTCGTACCAGCGGTTCATGCACGTGCCCGTTTGCACGCCGTGGTCGATGGCGTACGTGCCGTGCAGCGCGGTGGCCGCAAACGCCGCGGCGTCTGGAGGCGTCGTGTTGTCGAGACACACGAGGAACAGCGCGCGGTCGATGACGGCGAGGCTGTCGGCGTTCTTCTCCACGAGCTTGGTGTGCCACTTGGCCCACGTCGCACGGTGCTCAGTCGTGAGCACACCCATGGCCTGGCTCGCCGCCTCAAGGTCTGTGGCCTTGAGCGCGTTTTCCTTGATGGCCTTGAGGTTGGCGATGAGCTCGCGCTCGGTGATCGCAGTCACGCCGTCCTCCCAGATGACGTCAAACCAGTAGAACTGGTTGCGGCAGACGACGACGATGTGCTTGGACTTCTCGTCCACCAACGCCTCGTCCTTGTCGGCCGTCGGCATGCGCGCGCAGCCAAAGAGGCTGCGGTACTGGTTCATGCAGAGCGCCATGTTGTCGCGCCACATGTCGGGCTCGAGCGTGCCCTTGCGCATCGCCGCGATGAACTTGAGCGAGCCGAGCACGAGCGAGGCCGCGCGCGTGATCTGGTTGTTGCGCGACGGCGTCGGGTCGTCCTCGAGCACGAAGAACGGGTTCACGTTGAGCACGACCGAGCTGCGGTGGTTGAGGTACGCCTCGTACCAAAAGTCCTCGATGAACGAGTTCTTGTCCTTGTCGTACTCGATGAGCTTCTCCTGCAGCGCGGGGCCTTCCTTCTCGAGGAACTCGGCCACGCGCTGCTTGGAGCGCTCGAGCTCCTCGGGGGTCTGCAGCGCGTGGATGTACTCGAGGTATCGGCCCAGCGTGTCCTTGAGCGGCGGGATCGGCAGCTTGGGAAGGCTCTGCTGGTGGCGGAACGTGATGGACGAGGCGTGGCCGTTCTCCGGCTCGCCGCTGGTCTGCTGCGAGCCGTTGAGCGAGAGCTTATCGGGCGAGGCAGCCATAGTGGTCGTCGGGGGCTTGGTCGCGAACGCGCGAGAAGGTAAATGAGGCGGAAGACACCGTGCCGGTGCGGCGGCGGGCGTGACGAGGAGGCGTCGACGACGACAGATGCGTTTGTTGGGTGAAACAGGCTGCCGTTCCAATCGAAGAGCTCTTCACTTCGAAGGATGCTGGTTTCGGAGGACCTAGGTAAACATGTATCCTGTGAATACAGATGTGGCTGAATTATGCAGAGAGTGAAAAATGAACTGTGATAACGAATACTAGAGGAGGCTGTTTGGATCCGCCAATCAGAACACGCCATCGAAAGGATTTTTCAACAAGATGGGCTTGTGTTGGTCGAATTTCTTTCTGTCACCCTTCCAATTTGTTAACAAGCACCCTTTTTCGACCTTTGATTGGACAAAATGAGGTGGTGTTAGAAGTTAAAACACCCCTTTTAGTGCAACTTCAAACGGATCCATCACGATCTTCAATTAATGCAGGAGCCTTCGTTAACAGATAAATTGTAGCCATCTAGATCTCACCGAGATCGGGTCGACTCATGCTGAGGAGCTCCACGACCGTGAGACGCTGCTGAGCTCCACGACCGTGACGTCCGCGAGCTACGCAATGGTCGTCACGCCTCGCGCTGGCGCGGGCCCGGTCGGTCGCTGGACCGCGTGGATCATTGAAGCGCCGATTGAGGTGTGGTCCAGAGCCGTGTGGAACGGCCGCTGGGCGCCCATGCCATCTTATTTGCTCGGACAACGCACGCAATTGCGTCAGCAAGTGGGCTCGTCTTCCGAAACGCGTTACGTTTGTCCCTAGACGTCCGGCTGTCGGACGTTGTACGATAGTACTATTGATACTGATCCGACATCAGTAACACGAGTCCAGTCGAGCCATCACTGCCAGCATGGCTTCCGTCGTGTTGAGTCGTGTCTACGACGATCCACGAGTAAGCTCATCTCCAACGCTGCGAGGTTCATCACGACCTTCGGATGCTGCGGACTCCTAGCGTCGAAAGCTGGTGGTCATCCCACGGCGGTGCGCCGCTCCACGCTTCAACTGGATCAGCAAGCCTACTCAGAACCCAGCGCCTCGCTCAGCACAACAAAAGCGTGGATAACAACGTGGCCTTTAATAACTGCTTTCTCTTTCCTGAGTCTACGCGCGCGGCAGGCCTCGCCAGTACTGCTCGATGCCCTCGCTGAACGCCACAATCGACGCCAGCGTCCGGTTGCTCACGTCGCGGTTGAGGCTCTGCGCCGAGATGAACGTGAGGTCGGCGCTCTCGAGCGTGTAGGCCGGAATCTTGCCGAGCTCCATGAACACCGAGTCCTTGAAGGTGCCGTACGCGAGCGCGTTGCCAGTCGCGCCCATGACGTTGTCGTACTGGAACTGCAGCTTCGGATTCTGGATGGCGTCCACCATCGACGCACCGGGTGCGACGAGCTTGGTCTTGTATGGCTCCGGGGCCTCGGTGAGCTGGTTGCTGAACAGACGAAGCACCGCCGTGGCGTACGTGTGGACGTCCAGGAAGCCCGCGAGCTTGTTGGGCAGCGTCGTGATAAACTTCCAGACCGCTGCGGTCTCCGGCTCGCTCAGCACGCCGGCGCCTGGGTAGATGTCGCTGGACGGGTTTCGGCTGCTCTTGTCCAGGTCGAAGAACGCCAACGGGCCGAAGTTGCGGTTGAGATCCACGCCCGTGAACTGCTTGCCGTTCACACTGAAGACGCGACGGTTCTTGCGCCAGAAGCGGTCGCCCTTCTCCGCCCACGTGAACTCGTACCCGTCGATGTTCAGAATCGGCACGAAGTACCAGTCGAACTTCGAGAAGATCGCCGCCACGCGACTGTCACCGCCACGCAAGCCGTCTAGCAGACCGGCGATCACGTAGAACATGGCGCTGCCGGCCTGCCACTCGCGCGAGTGGATCAACGAGTTGGCCACGAGCGCCTGCTTGCTCGCACTCGCCCCCGTCGAGATCTTGTACGCCGGGATGTCGCGGCCTTCGAACGTCTTGCCGATCGAGTTGATCTTGGTCATGAACTGGGGAGCGATGGCCGTGAGCTTGTCGAGGAACTGGAAGACCTGGTTGGCGTTTCGCCAGCAGTCGTGGAACTTGTTGTCGGTGAACTTGGCCGTGGCGGAGAGCGCATTGAGGTATCCGTCGGTGAGCGCGTGGCAGGCCGCGACGTCTTTCTTCTCCTGGGCGGCACCTGCCGAGTTGTCGGCCGCGGCGACGAGACCACGCGAGGCGACAGAGACCGGTTCGTCTTGGTTGAGAGCGAAGGCTTGGCCGAGAGCGAGAGTCGCCAGGGCGAAGGCGAACGTGAAGATTTTCATTGTCGAGGGGGCCTGTTGGTCCTCTTGCAGGACTTGAACAGCTGGGACTTTGCGGCGATGAAGGAGGTGGGACATCATTTTGCGATGACTTGCCAGTGGGTGATTGAAGGCTTGATGGTCAAACGCACGTCTATTACAAGCATTGCTTGCTGGAGGCCCTTGAAGGCCTGCTACGAAAGTGCATGGCTGAGTAAGTAGGTGTCTGACTTCCATAGACTTTGACCAGTTCTTCCATCCGACTGAGATCGAAGTCACGGCATGGCTCACCTTGCTAGTACTGATCGGGTGTCCTCGCTGAACGCCACGAACGACACTAGCGTTCGGTAGCTCATGTCGCGGTTGATTCTTTGCGGCGAGACGAAGCCGAACTCCATGGCTTCCAGCTCCAAGACAACGACATCTTTGAAAGCCCCATACGCCTGAAAAGATCCCAACGCACCACTGGCGTTTTTTAAAATCGACCTGAATCGCAGTTCTTTTGAGAACCCAGACGTGCGATTCAGGTCGATGCCAACAAGTCGACTTCCGTCCACACTGAAGACGCGACGGTTCTTGCGCCAGATGCAGCCTCCTTTCTTCGCCCACGTGAACTCGTACTGTACACCCGTCGAAGTTCAATTATCCTCCTGTGCAAAAACCGCATGTCCCCAGGATCACCAAGTGAAAGACGACTGGTGCCTGAATCAGTGGAAAGAGCAGGCAAATACAGAAAATGGTGACAGCACCACGGGAACTGGTCATGGAACGTACCACTGGCGTCGTGCATCTGAGACCATGGATGGTCTACACAGCACAGGCTCAACCATCGAATGTACGAATCATTGATATCCGCCGAACCGTTCAATGAGTGCGCTTGGCCCGTTTTGCTCGAGCCGATAGCTTGGAAGACGTCACCGCATCTTCCTTTCCTATCGGTGGGGCCCTTGCGTGGCTCAGCACTCGACCACAGTCGAGTTCACGCGAAACATGTTACTGAACCGACCAAACCCTCCTTTCAAAACAGACAAACTCGATTTCTCTCACTCTCACTGCGATCGGTAAGCCGAACTCCCTACTCGCTGTGGTCTTCGCAACCTAAGCGCCAGTACGTGGCCACGCCCTCGCTGAACGCCACGAATGACGCAAGCGTGCGAGCACCCACGTCGCGAATTGAGGTCTGGCTCGACATGAAACCGCCATCGCGGCGCTCAAGCTCCAACGTGTAAGCTGGCACGTTGTTGAACTCGCTGAAGACGGCGTCCTTGAACGTACCGTACGCTAGGTAGCTGCCCGTACCACCCATGATGTTGCGGTATTCAACCGAGCCTTTCTGAATGGCCTTCTGGATCAACTCCCCAAGTTCCGTGAGCTTCGTCCCGTATGGCTCGTCGGCCTCTGTCAATCGGTTGCTATACGGACGAAGTACGGCTTGGGAGTTCATGTGCAAATCGATGACACCCGCGAGCCCTGGTAGATTTTGCAGGAACTTCCATACGGCAGCAGATTCTGGCTCGCTCAGCGCGCCTGTGCCTGGGTAAATCTCAGAGCTGGGGAAGCGGCGGTCATTGCCTCCGTCGAAGGCTTCAGTCGGCCCGAAGTTCCGGTTCAGATCAACTCCGATGTATTGCCCACCGTTCGCCGTGAACACGCGGCGGTTCTTGCGCCAGAAGCGATCACCCGTCCACGTGTAGTCGTATCCGTCAATGTTCAGAATTGGGACGAAATACCAGTCGTACAAGTCAAATACTTTGCGTACTTTGTTGTCACCGGCTTTCAAAGCGTCCACGAGACCTGCAATAATATAAAATATCGAGCCGCCGGACTGCCACTCACGCGCGTGGATCAATCCTTGCCCGACGAGCGCTCGTTTGCCATGATTGGTGCCTGTTGAGATCTTGTACGCCGGGATGTCGCGACCCTCAATCGTCTTCGCGATGGACGCGATTTTAGTGAGAAACTGCGGGGCCAACTTCGTGATCTGATCGAGGTACTCGAACGCTTGTGTGGACGTGCGCCAGCAGTCGTGGAACGTACTATCAGTGAACTTGGAGAGATTCTCAAGTACGTTGATATAACCGGCAGTTAGCGCGTGGCAAGCTGCGACCTCTTTCTTCTCCTTGGCGACGCCAGCGTCGCTGTCTTCCTCTGCCACCAGCACGCGCACTATCCCTTCAATAGTACGCAGAGATCGTCCATGCACTCTGGAAAGCTGGTGCACGACGCCATGGGTTCCGAAGACTTCTGCTTCGATAGTGCCGTCCACGTGGGTCTTTGCGCTCCACAGGTCAACTCCAGCCTTGTTGTCGTTGTAGAATGACTCGAAAAGAGCTCGCGGTGCGTGGATTTGATAGAGCTGTCTGTGCCCTCCCTCATAACGAAGCCTCGAACCAGCCGCGAGTGACAGCGAAGCGAGAATGGTCGTGAAAAGCTTTATGGCGGCGAGTTGGCGAAACGAAGAATGGGCTTCGGAGACTTGCATGCGCAACGTGAATATGGGATGAAGACAGAGATCGGCCGTGCTGTGCGTCTTCCTCGATACTTCCGATACGCTTCGTCAGGAGTGTGGCAGATGCGACCTGTCGATCAAGACTTCGAAACTGTTGTTTTCACGGCAGAGAGAAACGATGCATCACGCCGCTCGAGTGCGTGCCGTCTGTCACTTTCAGCTTGATGTTTGATTGTTTAAGATTTCCACAAACTTTCTCTAACCAGTCATATCGCACTTTCGTTTCGTGTATGAACGATTGACAGTGTTGAGAGCGAGGTAGAGCAACACGATGCCAACACTCACCATAACTCTGGGTGTAGCTGGTTGCCTCTGTCTCTTCGCGCTGCGCATCTTGTCCAAATTTACCCACGGCTGGTCTCACACAACGACACACCTGATGGATAGTGACTTGCCCTGATGGTGCCATCATTGGATTGCTATTTCTGGGTTGTTGGTGTCTTCCGAACCGTTTCCATACGATTCTTAAGCATTCAAAAGGTGCTCCTGCGCCGACATCACGTCGCCGAGGTGAGCGACAAGTGTCGGCCTGCATGTACGTCATCGCCGGCGTGCAGACTAGAGACACACCATGAGCTCCATCAAGGAGTTTATGCAGCAGCACGACAAGCGAAAATGGTCAGTGCGGCGTCTTCTGCATCGAGCATACTTGCGCATTCGACGCATGTTCAAGAGACGGCTTCGCGGAGAGAGCCGACGGCAGTGGATCGAGCGTAATTTAAACGACTCGGAGGCGGGCATCTGCCTGGATATGTTCCAGATCCTCGTCAGGTACGTCGCCTCTCTCTACGCGGCACAATCGCTGATTCACAATCAACGATGCCTCGTGCAGCTTGACAATGGTCATCTCGATCATACTGCAAAACTGGTCTGGGTCTTCTTTTGTTCGACCCCAGTCGTACAGGATCATCGACATCGTCAACTTGGTCGCAATCACACTGTACTTCGGCATCAAGTAAGCGATGTGTCTCAAAACCACGATAGCGCTTCCTGAACGTTGTACTGACTGTCCCGCAGATATTACGCTGCTGGCAACCGCAAGGCGTTTTGCTTCCATTGGCTATCACTCGTCGACATTTGCTGCTGGATCGCGCTTCTTGGCGAGATCTTAGTTCCCTCGGATGATGCCCGACAAAGTAAATACGAGTACAGGTTTTTCCTGATGATACGCACGATTCGATTAGTGCAAGTCTTTCGTCTGCGGCGACTTGCCAAGACAGCAAAGGCTCGGCAGAGTCTCTTGATTGCGCTCACCGGAATGTGCATTCTCATCTGCGCCGCGGCTACCTTTCAAACCATCGAGTACTGCGATACCAGCGAGCCCAAGTACGTAGATGGAATCAACTGCCAGGACTTATCGTTCTTCGATTCAGTATACTTCGTGTGCATCACAATCGGCACGGTGGGGTACGTACGTCTTCATGTGGCTTAACAGCATGAAGGCACTCAGCGATGTCATGAACCACAGATACGGAGAGTACGCACCAAAAACTAAGATGGGCAAGGTTGCCGACATCTTCTTGATCATCTTCACCGGTGTTCTCATTCCAACGCAGATTAGTGGACTCACCGACATCCTAAATCGAGAGGTTAGCAGTGATAGACTTGGATAAGAAGTGAGAGCGCTCACCGATTCGTTGATGTAGACAGCTTTTGACAAGAAGTACATTCCCGACAAGCGTGTTCAACACGTTCTGCTCTGTGGAGATATTGAAAACTCGTCGCTCAATTTTTTCCTCCACAGCTGGCTCCGAGGAGAAGGAGAGCGTGGCAATCGCCGGAAGGTCATCATTCTGTCTCCATCGCTACCCACCAGCTCTTTACGTCGAATACTCATCCACCGGGAATACGAGCAGAGGGTGCTTTACTTGCAAGGATCAGCCATGGATGCCAACGATTTGACTCGTGCTGGAGCACAAACGGCTGCGTACTGCTTCGTTATGGTGAAAAAACACAGTGCACTGCAAGACCAAGATGACACGGCGACAAACCTGATCACCTGCTCAATCCGGAAAAATAACCGCCATGGTGAGTACTCCAAGACGCTCGCTCTGTCGGCTGGTGTTATTCACTCGTAGAACATGTTGTGCCTCGATCAAGCGCCCCTGTACGTCCAGGTCTCACGATCTGATAATATTCGTCACATCAACATTTCTGGAGCATCAGCTGTCGTTTGTCTCGAACAACTCAAGCTCTCGCTGTTCGCGAAGAGTCTTTGGATCCGCGGATTAAATTCCTTTCTCGGTAACATGGTTCAACGATTCGACATTACGGAGGAGAAAGAGTGAGTGCGTTTCAGCTAGTCGGATTTGCTCTTGTAGTCACGAATGCCGTATTGTAGCGGATTTTGGTTGAATGACTATATTGGCGGCTGCGGTCACAGGATATACGAGGCCTCCATTCCCTCGTTCTTGTTCACAATGGCCACATTCCGATCTCTCGCGATTCTGATCTACAGAGAGTATAACGTCCCATTAGTGGGCATCCGCACGCTACAAGACTCCGTTCTCGTTTACCCCGTGGACAAAGATCTCAACGATATCGGCTTCCACAGTGTCTTCTTCTTGTCTAAAACACGCGAAACCGTTTCCAAGATTGAAAAGATGACCAGCAACGTTTTCGCACGTCATCTAGACATCTCCCCAAGCATTGACATGGGATCAGGGAAGAGCAATAAAACCATTACAGGTGTCTTCCAGAACGCAATTAATGCCACGAACCCATTCCAGAGGTTGTCAATGGTGCTGTTAACGGACCGCCACGGAGATCCGATTGCCCATGCCAGCTCACGAATCCACGACAAAATCACTCCACTCGATCCGGACGATGAAGCTGGTGAATCGGAAAGCTTCCATGACCAGGCAAACCCTCGTTATGATCGAATAAACAGGAATGAGCTGCCACGACCACGCCAAATACGCCACCCATCTAGTATCCGGGATGAAGATGATATTGGGGATCGGAAACGGAGTCATGCCGAGAGCGATCCTGCTGATGTATCCTATGTCCCTCCAATCGTACCAGTTGTCGCGCTTACCCCTGCACAGCTTCTCGCAAAAGCAACGGCTCCTGTATCGCCACGTGAATCTGTCGGTCGATCGCTGATATCGCCTCGAACACCACGACCTGTGTCCCGGAGGAAAAGTGAAACGCTAGCCGAAGTAAAGCCGTCATCTGGCCGGCCGGTGAGCTCAACTACTTTAGGTAGCAGTGGGCCATCAATAAACAACGTACCGGGAACTGATCCTCCAGGCGCTGGTGAACCGACGAGTGCAAGGACGCCGAAGTTCACAAGCAAGACAGATGGGGAAGGTTGCACCCCGGTGAAGGGGCCGCAGGTATCGACAATTCACGCGGCATATCCAGCGAAAAAATCAGACCTTGCGGCTGAAGATGATAGTGATCCTGCTGAAGCTATGAACAAGTTTGGTGTTAAGGCAGCTGATAGTTCCCCTGTACGCCGACGCACGTCCACCCAACTGGAGCCGAACCGATTCTCACGATCGTCAAAATATCGATCGTTTCGTCGCCGAGCGCCACCCGCGGCTCTCAGTGGGCATTATGTCATCTGTGGGATTCCAAGCAGTTATGTGTCGTTGATGGCGAGCCTCCACGATGTAGGCGAAGAACCTGTGCCGGTTGTATTCGTGACCCCTGCGGACTTGAGTGAAAAAGATTTCGGCGCCTATGTCCAGTTCAAGAACGTCTTCTTCGTACGCGGATCTCCTGTCAGCATGGAAACTTTTGACGAAGCTCGCATGTTGCACGCGAGAAGTATCTTGATAACATCGTACTGTGGCCAGATGGATGGGGACGATACAAAGCAGTTTGACGAGAATATGGCCGATGTAGACGCAATTACGACTCATCGATTCATCTCGGAAGCTTGTCAGAATCGATCCCAGAAAACTGGAGCACAAACACTTCAGCCGCCTATAAGGATAGGCTCCCAAAGATCGTCTTGGCAACCAATGAGTATGTTGCCGTTCATCGTTGTCGAGATGATGCGGCCAAGCAACGTTAAGTTTCTGATTGACAGAAGCGGGGCCTTGTACGACGAGCATTCCATTGTGAATCAAGTTCGAACCAAAGATCTTCTACGCGATACTCACGCACTCGATGAAGCCTTCTTTTCCCCGCTATACGCGGGGGGTAATATCTTCTTCTCAAATTTCATGGACGCTCTGCTGGGCTCCTCTTCACAAAACTCGTTTCTTATCGACATGGTGACCCAGCTCATCGTCAGCGGGAACTCCAGCCTACATCAGCTTGATCGAGACGCAAGATCACCCTACCGACTTACCCAGATTCCTGTTCCAAATCGTTATCACAACCGGCCATTCGGTCTGCTTGTGGAAGGTCTTCTTGTGAATGAGGTGAGTTCACGCGAAAACAAAACCCTACCATTTCGGCATGCTAACTCTTCCGGTAGAATACCATCGCCCTCGGACTTTATCGGACTGCACATGGTTTTGTAGCACCTGCGTATGTTGTCACAAACCCAGCTCCAAATGAGCTCGTCCATGCCCATGACCTCGTATTTGTGATTAAATAGGGGCAAACAGATCCCTTTTCTCAACGTCACAGCTTCAGTGAGCAAAACTCCTGTTTACCAACAGCCAGGATTCCATCACCGACAGGATTCCACCGTAACCCGAACACCTTGAAATCTCCTGCACAGGATACCGAATGAGCAAACTTCCACATGAGTGATCGATGCAGTGCAAGTGCTAACCTGAAGGAATATCAACCCAAGAGATGCCATCAGGCGACCAGAGATATACACGATTATCTCCACCACACATCGCGAGTCTCGACGTTGTTGGGTCCCAACGAAATGCCTTGACAGTGTGGATAAAGGATATCGCTGTGTGTAGCTTCATAGTCTCGGTTTCCCAGATCCAGATGTTATGAGGCATTTGATCACTCTTCGATACCAGATATGCGGAGTCGAAGCTCCACATTGCCCGACTGATACCGATCTTCGGGTCATCTTTTCTACACGAACCAGCATGATTAGGCTATCAGACTCATCGCAACGATTCCATACAACCCGACTAACAATGGATCGGAGGAGACCGTAATCACAGAGAACGGAGGTTCACGGACAACGAAGCAAATGTCTCTGTTTCGCTTGCCACCAGCAGCAAGCGACGCAGCAGACGCGGCAGAGGCTGAATTGGATTGAACGGCAGATCTTCGTTCAGAGACTGTGATTCGCTTGCCTTGAGGCCGATCTGTGATGGGCTCATCTGCGTAGTGTTCTTCGTACTCCACCTATACCCGAAGCATATCGTTAAACATGATCGACGCGACGCCTCTAAGGGGATACACATCATCTCTCACCGCATCTTTATTGACGCGTGTGACGTTGACAGAAAGATTGACATGATCAAACTCTGCAATTGACTTCCAGTTCAGATGACTGATGATTCGAAGGTGGTCGTCATAGCTGCCTAGCGCTAGGAACTGGCCTGAAGAGGACCAGCTCATCGTCTTCAACCCCAACGCATTCTCGTACGCCTGAACATCACAATAAGAACAAGATGATCGCCCTGCTGAGAGGATCTTATTACCTGATACTTCGTTAGGAGTGAGCCGTTACTCGCATAAAGAAGCACCCGATATTCAAGATAAGAATCCCGGATTGCAATCGTGCTTCACATTCAATCGTGGAATGAACGACGCCTCATTGAAACGCATGTGCTTGTGACCACTGACCTGTTATCTGGCGACCAGAGGACTTCCACACAGTCGTAACTCTCAATGGGAAAGTGATTGACGAGCTCCCATGAGTCGCAGGCGTAAATCCCGATGAAATCCTGGGAGAGAGAGCTGAGCATCCAGTAGGTATCATCTGAGTTAGCCACGATAAACAGACCTTGCACTCGTGACGCTCAGCCACAGCAAGTAGCTTGTCGTCAGGGCTGAATGCGAATCCCTCTGGGCCGAGTTTGGGGTTCCTGATCATGGATTTAGACGCGTCCACTAGCGACCACACGCTTGCGTGTAGCTGGAAGTCCGAGACCGTGATAATGTGGCGCGCATCGGGCACCCAAAGCGCGTGCGTCATGCCTGCGACGCCCTCGCTGATTTTGCACGACCAAGTCACATCGCTCACAGACCAGACCTGGCCGACAATGACCTCAGTCTCGCCAGCCAACTCTGCATTAGTGTTGTGGACTCACCTGCACGACACTGCGCTTGTTCATTGCTGTGAGCAACAACTGCGAGTCCTCAGACCACGCCAGCGACTGCATCAAACTGTCAGCACCTTCTCAAACCTCTCGTCTCGAGGCAAGACGCACCTGAATGGCGTCGACCGTCGAGTACTGCTGCAAGATTTGGAAGCCCGCGCGCTCGCGGATGGTCAGGCGGTTGGCCATCGCGACCGCGAGGAAGGCGCCACAGGGCGACCACTGCACGAGTCCGTTGGTGAGCTTCATGAGCGAGGAAATCTCCATCTCCGTCTCGCCCTCGGGCGCCAGCTCCATCGCCTCCTCCATGTTGCCGAGGTTTCCCCGCACCAATTCACAACCGGCGAGTGATGGTCATCTGCACCTCTCTTCTATAGGGAGGTTGCTCCTGTAACGTCCAAACGATATAATTACGGCTGTCGCGATCAGTAAAATGAGCTTTTTACAGAGCCAAAAAGCGCGCCAAACTGTGAAGCCGCGTTCCCAAGGAGATCATCGACAGCAATGGAGGACGAGGAGATGAAGCTGGCGGATGAGACGCCGCGCTTCGAGGGCATCTCGTCCAAAAACCGCTCCACCGAGTCGTGGCCGTGGGTCGAAAAGTACCGGCCGTCGAGCCTCAGCGACCTCATCGCCCACCAGGAGATCGTGTCGACTCTCAACCGCCTCATCGACGCGCAAAAGCTGCCGCACCTGCTCTTCTACGGGCCGCCGGGAACCGGCAAGACGTCCATGATCATCGCGGCGGCGCGACGGCTCTATGGTAAGAGCTACGGATCCATGGTGCTTGAGGTATGTATCGTGCTGGAGTCGTTTGCGCGAGATGGAGGAGGACGGTGCTCATCCATTCAGTTGCTTGGCGACAGCTCAACGCATCCGACGACCGTGGTATCGACGTCGTGCGTAACCAGATCAAGGAGTTCGCTGGTACCAAGAAGCTGTTCAGGTGCGTCTAACGCGACTTGGCATGTAATGGAGGAGGTTCTGATTGGAGTGTGCGGTTAGCTCCGGCGTCAAGTTGATCATCCTGGATGAAGCTGATTCCATGACGAATGACGCTCAGTTTTCATTGCGCCGAGGTATTGTGTCCATGTGAATGAGAAGGATCCAGGTTCAGATGCTGACAAAGGTGGCTACAGTGATTGAGAAGTATACGAAGAACACGCGATTCTGTCTCATTTGCAACTACGTGAGCAAGATAATTCCTGCGCTCCAGTCTCGTTGCACTCGATTCCGCTTTGCACCCCTGAGTGAAAATCAAGTTTCTGATCGTATCAAACATATTGCATCTCTGGAGGGGTAAGTTACGGTGGACCGAGTTCACTCACGATCAAGGCTGACTCAACTCTATCTGTGCAGGCTCAACATGACCGACGACGGATACAAAGCTGTGCTCCGTCTTGGTCAGGGTGACATGCGTCGTATTCTCAATATCATGCAAGCAACGTCGATGGCCTACGACGTAGTTGATGAGACGAACGTGTACATGACGACGGGCAACCCCTTGCCCAAAGACGTCGAAACAATCGTCCAGTGGCTGCTGAGTGAGCCGTTCCCGGTTGCCGTGAAGAAGTGCGCTGAGATGCAGAAGATCAAAGGCTATGCGACGACCGACATTCTTCAAGACGTGTACAAGTTTACACTGGAGCTCGACCTTCCACCTGGCTGCCGCATGTTCTTGTACGATGAGCTGGCCAAGCTCGAGCATAGATTATCTAACGGCACGACTGAGGATCTCCAGCTCACGTCGCTGGTGTCCGTATTTTTCCTTGCACGTGACCAAATGGCAACGGCAATGGAAGTGTGTGGGAAGGCGTAAATATACCGATGGCGTTTTGCGAACTTCGTCATGCGGAAAGGATAATACAAGAAGAATCTATTGCTTGTTCTATTGAAAGAGGTATTTCATTGATACTATAGTACACATTTCACTCTACTTTGTTTGCCAGCACTGGGCAATCCCATAGAACTGTTGCCTCCTTCTGAAACTCTGAAGTTCTTCGTTCGACAGTTGTATGGGGATGATGTCAAACGGACACTCTTGAGTCAGATTTCTCTCTTCGAATGATCCAGAGTAGTGGCTTGCAGGTCGAGCGTTTGATCGGTAGAGAACCTTCTCATCGGGTTTCCAGCTCATAATGTGGTCACTGTTGATGTACAGCGCTTGACCATTCTCAGTGTTGTTGTCTTCGGCCCGAACCGGGTAGAAATGTAATACGTCTCCACACAGGATACCTTCTTCACTATGGGCATCCCAACCGATTGCTCCAACGCCAAAATCCGAGAACGCATAGTCTGAATCGGCCACTTCGCAGGCTAGAAAGTATAGCTCCTTGTCTCCGTAGGATGGCGGCCTGTGCGCATGGTCGACCGTCACAAACGAGCCCAGAATCGCAGTTGCACGTGGTTGTTTCTTCTTGTTCCACAGCATGACGGATGAGTCTGCGTGGTGGCCAGCTCGGAGATTCCACACGTGGGTGTTCCTGAGATAGTCGCTGGGTTCTCCGCGTCGCCGGAACCGCGACTGAGAAGGTACCTCGTTCTTGGCGTTTCCGTTTTCAAGTTCCCTGAATGGCGTTCGGTTAAACGTTTCGATGAACTGATGAAGTTTCGAGTGCTCCGGGTAGGCTTGGTTGAATGGTTTCGCCATGTACTTGTGATTTGAGCTGATGCGATCGGTGAAAAACAGTGTCCCCGTCTTGGTGTACTTCTGAAGATCCCACAAGCTCGCTGGGCTCTGGAAAAACATGACGTCAGCATCAACCATCATCACTTCATTGAATCGTGAGAAGAAGACAGCGATGATCTTGATGTAAAATGATTGAAAACGTCGATGGCAGAAGCCCATGTCTGGACAGAAGAGCGGGTGCACACCGCCTTCAGGATCAACTTCGTTGGCAGTCGCCGCCTCCAAGCAAACATCATAGACTTGTACCCCGGTCGTTACGTTCTTCTCCAGGTGTGCGACCATCTCGTCGCTGAGATCGCCGCAATGCGGGATTTCAATCGGCAAATCAACGTCAAGCGCGCGGAGCTCCATGATCAGCGAGAGCCCCAGCGGGGCAATGTCGTCGAACAGCGGTATGACGACACCACGAGGCTCCTCTATCCGCCGAGAGGCGATGTCCCAGAGCCTGCTTGCTGTGCTGTGTACTGGCACTCGCTTCGGCGTCGGTCGCGGCCGGGTGATGAGCCGTTCGGACAGCCAGCTCCCAAGAACGAGCAGCACCACCGCCACGATGACCTGTCGAGGAGACGGCGTCCGGGGGCATCGCCTCGGCTCCTCGTGCGGTGCAATGCGGTGGGGCGTCGCCTCCATCGAGCTCGAGAACGCGGCGTGGCAGTGGGTGTCAGGGAACTGTCCTTCGCTGACGACGGACGGCAAATCCTGCCATTTGTCGCAGGTTTTGTATCACTGAGTTGGTGGTCTCTGATTGGCCAGAAGCGGCTAATCAATGCCTTAGTTCAACGGCGGTCTCCGTTGGCCTTTACGTGGTCCCTGGGGGCCATCAATTCCGCCACCAACACACTGCGTCAACCAACCGCGAATGCGAGGTCGTGCTGAGACCGGAGAGGTCACAGCAGGAAGCACTTGTTCAACTTGGCTGGCATCGACTGTTCGAGTCCCTCTTTCCACCACATCAACTGCCCGCGTCTAAAGTCCATCAGAGAGAATAGCCCGGACGCTCGTCGCGGCCTCAGGAGCTCGCACACTGTGACCTTGGACAGCCATCGATCAGCCATTCGAGTGGGTCCCCGCGTCGAGGTCGAGGGCGTTGCGCAACTTCAAGGTGAGTGCGAACCTGCTTAGGTTCGCATATGGCGGTCCACGGTTGGTGCCGTTCGTAGGTTCGTTCTAGGCAGTAAACAGTCGCAATCCATCTCAGCACGTTCAGTCCGCAACAGGTCCACGAACGAGCATGCGTGCTGCCGCGCCGCGCCGCGTCTTCAAGCGGCAGGACGTGTGGCGCCGCTGGCGCATGCCCACGCCGCGCCAGTGGATGGCACTCACGGCCGCGCTCGGCACCGTGCTGCTGCTGGGCAACGTGCTCTCGCTCTGGGTCATCACGCGGTCGCGACAGCACGTCGCGGCGACACTCTGGCAGCTCGCGGCCAAGCCCCTGGCCGAGCACCGCGGCATCGTGCTGCCGCTCTTCGACGGCATCGCGCTGCTTGGCGTCTCGCTGATCATGGAGCTACGCGCGATGCACGTCGACGTGCCCATTGAGGTCCCTCACTGCGGAGACCTCAGTGACAAGTTCATCGACAAGCTCGAGCAGGACGACAAGCTCAACGTGCGCGTGTATGACGTATGTGTGGAAGCCGCGCAAGCTGTGGAGGTTGGGCCGTTTGGCTACGGCGTGCCGCTCTTCTGTGAAGACATTGACGTTTGCCGCAAGCGGTTCCGGTCGTTCGACATCAAGATCATTGCGCTATTGTTCTCTCGCTTCCAAGAGCTCATGCTGATGGATGCCGACACGATGTTCATGCAAAACCCCATGAGTTTGTGGGATCTTGACAAGTTCACCTCGACTGGCGCGCTGTTTTTCCCTGATCGCATCACGTTCAGCGACGAATTCCTTGCCGAGAGGCTGCACAACCAGCCTAGCAGATCGCGTCTTCACGAATTTATTGAGAAGTTTAATCGCGTTCCGTTCCAAGGACTGACGCATGTTCCTCGTGTGACCGATGACTCGAGAAAGGCTGTGAAGCATGGCCAACATCGCCCGACCTCCGTGGTCGAACAACGATCCTTTCGTCAAACCGGTGAGCCAAGTGACTACCTCAAGTCTACGCACGCGTGGAATCTCGAGTCTGGCTACCACGCCGACTCGTCTCTTTTGCTGTGGAGCAAAGTAAAGCAGCAGCGCGCGACAGCGATTCTCGGGTCGTTTGTGACTCGGAACCACGCGCACCGACCTCCGTCGTACGGTGACAAGGAGCTTTACTTTCTCGCCTGTGAGGTCGCCGACTCGGACTACGCATTCTCTGATTTTGGCGTCGGATCCATTGGCTTTGACTGGCGAAAGGATGAAAAGGCCTTGTGCGGTGATACCCTTCACTTCTACCCTACGACAAACCCGACCATCAAGAGCGACGACGACATCCCGGCTCTGTACATCAACAGTGACCACATCGCGATCTGGAACCCCGACAAAGAGACTTTATACCGAAGTAACGCGAGGGTCGCTGACCACTACGCTGGTTCGTATGAGGAAAAGAGCCTGGCGCAAGAGTGCCTCACGGGCGTCAAGCGGATCCGCCTGACGGAGAACGAGCTCGACAGCTTCCGCCGACGGCAAAAGTTTTACAAAACCGTCGAGCGCTGGCAACACAAGAGCGAGGAGACGCACTGAGATTGTATCACAAACGTAGCTGATATTACCGTGAGGGCAATAGAGACGGCGTTCTCGTGGGTCTAGTCTCAGTTGAAGCCAACCGCTAATGTTAAACGTTGCGCTTATGTTGCAGGTTCTCGGATAACCTCCGTTAGTGGATGATCACCCTATGCATCATTACAGGAGAAGGGACCCAAAAAGTTCAAGATCAGGCAGTCGGTTTGACAAGCGAGGAGCTCCCCATGGCAGTCGCGGCGCTCGCGCTCGCCAACGCCGCGCTCTTCGCGCTGCAGCTCGCGCTCCACTTCGCAACGGCGCGGAGTCTGCGACGTGTGAGCCGCCGCCACGACTCGCTCGTGTCCCCGGCGCCGCGGCTCGCGGTCGGCACGTGGACGGCACTCTACGTTCTGCTCAGTCTGGTGGTCGTCTGCGACGTGGTCGCGCCGTCCTCCTCGCTCTTCTCCGAGGCACCGCACCCGCATCTGCTGCGGCTGCTCTTGTCGGCGGTGTTCACTGCCAACTGCCTCTGGACGTGGACGCTCGCCAACGGGTGGGTCTACGTGTCCACGCTCGCCGTGGGCATCCAGTGGGTCGCGCTGTGGACGCTCTATCTGTTCGTCATCTTCGTTGCACGCGCGCAGCACCGCACCCAGCCGTTCACTATACCGAGGTACCTGACGACCGAGCTCGGGCTCGTGCTGTACACAGCCTGGACGGCCTACGTGATGGTGGAGAACGCAGCCATGGCGATGCAGAAGTACTTCCAGGCGTGCTTGTCGTTCTCCTCCTACACGGCGCTACTCTGCGTGTTCAGCCTCGTCGCCAACTGGAGTGTTGTGTTCTACGAAGACTGTGCGTTTGGCCTCGTCGGCGTTTGGATCCTCGTCATCGTGTCGGCCAAGAACTCGACGTGGCAGAGCTCTTCCATAGAACGGATCCACGACAGCGTCCAGGAAGCCGCTGTACAGCTCGCAGTCATTGGTGCGACGATCCTCACGATTCTGCTCTCGCTCATGGTGAGTCGGAGCGAGAAGAGCCCGGCGTGAATACTGTAGTTCAGTACAAAAGTTAACTTGAATGGTTCGTGGTTTCACCTTCTCCATGTACTTTCGTGCAACCTGTCCTCCCCACTGGAAGACTATCGTGCACAGAACCACAAGAGAAGCCAAGCACCCGTTGATGCGGCATCACCGGGGCAGTTTTAGTCGAGTTGTGCAAACACAGGCGGGTCGCTTCAAGAAAGTCGCGTGGAATCAGATCGAAAGGGTGCGATCTTTGCCAGTTTTTCGTCGAGGTTTTCCATCTCGCATTCGAAGATCGCTGCTCTGCGCGAAGCTGCCATGGACTGTGCTTTGTGGCCACTCGATTATCGCCGACTTGGAGCCGCGCAATCAAGAATCCAGGTTCTCCGAGACACCTACAACTGCCCACTGCTATTACACCTACCGATCTCGACGCGAGGCCGCGTCAGTGCCGGCGAGTCTTGGTTAGTCACTTTAGTAGTGACTCACTACGTAGTTTACTCAAGCACACAAGCGAGTCCGCCCGGCATTAAAACTGTGACGCGCTCTTGTGTGCAGTGTACTGGGAACGTTTGTTCTGGATTGGAACCCAAATGTCTGCGCAGGGTACAGCGGCGAGAGACGCACACTGTGTCCAGAAAGGCTCGGTCACTCGGCACGGGATGTTCAACTGACTGCACTTCGTTGCACTCCAAGTTCACTGAGCAAGTGCCCTGTCTCGTGTGACCCATCCATTTGCGCTGGATGGGCCAAGAGAAAAGTGCGTGGCAGTTGATTCGCATCCAGAGACTCGGGATCACTACATGTATGACTGGCCCAGTGTTTGCTTTGAGTTGCAACGGCCTCGACTCAGGTCGCGTGGCAAATCGAACAGGCTCACGATGGAAGCTCAAGACCTTCGGCCAAAGAGAACACAATACATGTATTCTGGATGGTTCCGTGCGCCCTGTCTGGCCGACTCATTCGTGTTGAAGTGGAGTGTGACGCGTGGAGAATGGAACAAAGTGCTTCAAGGAGAGCAATTGCGGTGGATGACTCCGGCTCTCTCGGCGTCCACGCTGTGGCACGGAACGGCTGTCCAAGATGACAACCGAGTGCAAGGGATTCACGAAGGGCGCTCATGCTCTCTTCGGGCTCCCCTCGGTGGGCTCCCTTCTCACGCGAGGTCGTTCTCACTTTGCAATTTGCTTCCAGCCTCGCAAGCCACCATGAAGATCTTCTACTCCATCGCACTGGTCGCCGCTGCGCTCAGCGGCGCCGCCGTCTCGGCCAAGGAAGCCCCCAAGCAGCTCTTCCACGTCACGGTCCCCAAGGCTGTGTATGACAAGGCCGTTGCCTCCTTCGGCGACGACTTGGACGTGTGGAAGGCCGAGCCGGTCGCGGGCGACAAGGTGCAGGCCGACATCTACGCGCTCGACTCGACCATCGCCAAGTTCCAGACGCTACAGCCCGCGACCAGCGGCATCTCGACGCTCACCAGCTCGATCCAGATTGAGCGAGACCCCGTGAACACGGCCGACTTCCTCGCTGAGCGTGCCCAGGTGCGTGCCGCCTGCAGCACTCGCACGGCCAGTTGGCTCGAGGAGCTGCCGCTCGCGACGAGCTACGTCCAGAACACCTTCTTCGACTGCTGGCGCAAGCCGGACGAGGTCTTCTCCTTCTTTGACACGCTCGTGTCGGAGAACCCGTCGCTGATCAGCAAGATCAGCTCGGTCGCGACGACCATCGAGGGCCGCAACATCCCGGCTTTCAAGATCTCGACTGGCGGCTCCAACAAGAAGTCGCTCTACACGCAGGGCGGCATCCACGCGCGTGAGTGGCATGCGGCCAGCACGACCCAGTACGCCGTCGCGGCGCTGCTGGACGGACTGAAGAGCGGTGATGCGACCATCACGGCTATCTTCGTCGAGTACGACTGGTACTTCGTCCCGCTCCTCAACATCGACGGCAACTTGTACACGTGGAGCACCAGCCGCCTCTGGCGCAAGAACCGCCGAAAGACCGGCACGTCGACCTACGGTGTCGACCTCAACCGCAACTACGGCCCGACTGCCTTCTTCGGCAAGGCTGGCGACGGCAAGTCCTCGGAGACGTACCCGGGCACGGCTGTGCTGAGTGAGCCCGAGACCGCAGGCACGTGGAACTTCCTGTCCAACCTCCCCAACCTCAAGGGCGCCGTGGATATCCACTCCTACTCGGGCCTTGTGCTGCGTCCATTCGGCTACCAGCGTGCTGAGGCTCCGGCCCCGTGGGGTCCCAAGCTCAAGACGCTCGGCGACAACGTTGCCAAGGCTACCATGGCTGGCAACACGGCCAAGTACACGAGCCAGACGTCTGCTGAGCTGTACCTGTGCTACGGTACCTTCACGGACGCCATCTACTCGGAGCTCAACAAGACGGCCTCGGTGACGTTCGAGATGGAGGGCAGTAGCTTCGTGCAGCCCGAATCGACCATCCGCCCGGGTGGCCTTCACGTCTTCCAGGGCCTCCTTCAGTTCGCCAAGGAGTTGAAGACCTACTGGGCCTAAGACCATTCGCTGTTAGTCGAGCGCAGCAGTAGTAGTTTTGATTTGCGCAGTATCGCTTTGCATGTCTAATGAAAATTCACCCTGGATGTGAACTCTTGACACGAGCTGTTCTGTTGCCTTTCTCAACCAAACGTATCTGTACCCATATCAAATTATGGATCTCCATCGATGATTGTGACAGGAATTTTGTACTTCGAAGTACCACTCTCAGTTTAGGACATTAAGGTTTGGCTAGAGAGCCGGAGGGTTATCAGATGTCGAAGATCCCTAAAGTGGATGCTGCTTGAACAAGGTCACTCTGCACATTTCGATGGCTCTCTCTCTCTCTCTCCCCTCACGTTTCGTCCCACACTCCAGCGACACACGTTTGCCCTCGATTCTTTCGCGTGCCTGTTGCCGAGTTCTCATTTCTGTGCTTTGCAAGATTTCGTTGCTGCTCCGAGTGGTCTTACGTGAGGGATTCAGTGCGAGCTTCTGTGAACTATTTACTCATTCGTTAGTAGAAGACTGGGCCCCGTGTTTCGAAGATTGTTCGTCTGTTTTCGCGGCGGTCACAGATCTTTTGACGTCTCCAAAGATCTTGTGACGTCGAGCGAGTCTCGAAGCTGACTGGCTGCCTTGCTTTCGCCTCATGGATCTTGCATCTGAGTACACTGGATCCTGACTCAGGTTGGAGCTTCTGGAAGTGTCCGACAGAATTCTGCTCGAACGAATCGAAATGTCGAAGGCGACCGTCGCTGTGGGCTGCGGGTTAACGGTGAGCCGGGTGCCTCTTTGGCCAGTGCCACGTTCTGGAATTAGCGAAGCCGAGGATTCGACATGATAAGGGTGGAGAGTCCACTGGGAACCACGAGAGAGTGGAACATTTGAAGTGGTTTACCCATTTTTTGTATTGCTCCAAGTCCGAGAGACGATCCACTTCGCGGAACCAGCAGAATACATTGTACAGCACAATAAAAGCCACTGATGAGTCGCAGTTGTCTTCTGTTTCTGTCTCGGCGTTCTTTGTCTGAGAACGCCGTGGCTTCAAAGTGTCACCAATCCATCCGGAGCGGCTCCCCGTTCCGCGACTCAGACGACCCGCGATCTTGCTCCTCCTCTGCGATCGCTCCATTCTCATCCTGATGCGTCATCTCTTCGTTCACAGACCAACAAGAAACAGCGTCGGTCGGCCCCCACAACGACGAGCTCATTCCGCATTTCGCGCTCTCACTCGCAGCTCAGCATGAAGATCTTCGCTCTCGTCGCCGCGCTCGTCGCCGGCCAGTCCGCCGCGCAGGAGGCGGTAAGCAAGGAGCTCTACCACGTCACCGTGCCCAAGACCGTCTTCGACACGGCGCTCAACAAGTTCGGCGACGAGCTAGACATCTGGGACGTCTCGCTCAACGGCGCCAACATCAAGGCCGACATCTTCGCGACCGAGGAGTCGATCAACAAGTTCTACGCGACGCCGGGCAGCAAGCTGCTGCGCACTGTGCAGGGCACCAAGCTGATCCAGATGGAGCGTGACGCCGTGGGCGTGCAGACGCTCATCGACACGAACGCGGCGATCCAGGCCACGTGCACGGCTGCGACGCGGCGCCACCTGGAGGAGACGGCGGCGACCAAGTACACGGACAACGCGTTCTTCGACTGCTGGCGCACGGCCGACGAGGTGTTTGCGTTCCTGGACAAGCTGGTGAGCGAGAACCCGACGATCTTCTCCAAGACGGCCAAGGTGTCGACGACGGTCGAGGGCCGCTCGATCCCGTCGTACACGATCTCGACGGGGCCGGGCAAGAAGGTGGTGTACGTGCAGGGTCTGATCCACGCGCGCGAGTGGCACGCTGGGTCGACGACGTTCTACTCGATAGCGTCGCTGCTGGACGCCGTGCGCAACAACGACGCGTCGCTCAAGCCGCTGGTGGACCAGTACGACTGGGTGTTCGTGCCGATCGTGAACCTCGACGGATACATCTACACGCACTCGTCGACGGCGTCGTCGGCGCGTCTGTGGCGTAAGAACCGCCGCCGCATCTCTGGCTCGACCTACGGCGTGGACCTGAACCGCAACTGGGGACCACAGCAGTACTTTGGTCTCGGAGGCGAGAGCCCAAGTGCCGAGACTTACCCTGGCTCGGCTCCGCTCTCTGAGCCGGAGACTGCGGGTCTCTACACGTACCTCAAGACGCTGCCGCTCGTTGGTGCGCTCGACATCCACGCCTACTCGAACCTCGTGCTGCGTCCGTTCGGCAACCAGCAGGCTCAGGCGGCTGCCCCGTACGGCGCCAAGCTCAAGACGCTCGGCGACAACGTCAAGAAGGCCATTGAGGTCGGCAACACGTACACGTACACGAGCCAGACGGCGGCGCAGCTGTACTTGGCGTACGGCTCGTTCATGGACTCGATCTTCCTTGAGTTCAACAAGACGGCGACGCTGAGCTTCGAGATGGAGGGCAACAGCTTCACGCCGGCGGCGACGGTGATCCGTCCTGGCGGTCTCCACGTGTTCCAGGGCGTGGCTCAGTTCGCTCGTGAGCTGACCACCTACTACAGCTAAGTTATGGAGGCTCCCTCTTGGTGTGCTCGTGAGTAGTGGACCGTTAGGTTTTGAGACTGTCTGGTCTTGTAAGTAGCGAATAAACTCGCTTGAATTGAGTTCTTGGTCGCACTATTTTAATACACGAAGGTGATCTAATCAAGAGAACGAGACGACACTATGGCTCGCCACAGGTGGAATCGACGAGGTGGGCGAAAGCCGCCCGGCGTGCCCTTCCCGCAACGGTCTGATAATCTTCGGCGCATAGAAAAGACAAAATCTGGAGACCATCGATTAACGTCAGGCGCTTCACACTGTACAGTACTCGCATCGAAAGAGATCTCGGGCGGAGCTCGTTTCGTTTCCTTCGGGAATATATTGGACTTGAGCACTGCTCAAGTCCAATATATTCCCGAAGAAAGGCTAATAAGATCAGACCTTCGCCTCACGGGAATCGGCGATCTCACGCACAAAAGGTGCAAGTGACAATCTGAAACGAATCGCAGGTCATGTAATACAGCTAGGGTGAGACCGTTCTACGGTGCCTCTACGGATCGCTCGTCCTCGATTCCCCACAGTGGTCACTCCATGGTCAGTCTGTCCGACTGGCAGACAGTGTCAGTGCACAACAAATCCTGTATCAGATCTTGAGGCTACGATCTGTCAACGATAGTACAGCCATCAGCAAACATGCGACGTGCTTGGTGACTTGATTGGGGTAGTAATAGGCGCGCGCAGGGGACCTCTCCAGACTGGTTGGGACGTTGCTCGACCCTCTTATTCCCCAAGAAACCTTCCTACGCACAAGCCGCACCATGAAGCTCTTCACTCCAGTCGCTCTGCTCGCGACGCTCACGGCTGGCCTCGTCACAGCCCAACAACCCGAGCCTAAGCAGCTCTTCCACGTCACCGTCCCCAAGACCATCTTCGACACAGCTCTCAACGAGTTCGGACACGAACTAGACGTCTGGAAGGTCTCCGGCGACGCCACCGCAGTCAACGCCGACATCTACGCC